>CM051241.1:5653183-5675683 GCA_027917425.1 Gastrophryne carolinensis
GCTTCTATGTACAGCGCTGTGGTATATGTCAGAGCTATATAATGTATAATAACAGTGTGTGAGTGTGGGGGAGACAGAGTGTGAGCTCTGAGGGACAGGAGGTCATGTGACTGCTTCTATGTACAGCGCTGTGGTATATGTCAGCGCTATATAAATGTATAATAACAGTGTGTGAGTGTGGTGGGGACATTAGAGTGTGAGCTCTGAGGGACAGGAGGTCATGTGACTGCTTCTATGTACAGCGCTGTGGTATATGTCAGAGCTATATAATGTATAATAACAGTGTGTGAGTGTGGGGGAGACAGAGTGTGAGCTCTGAGGGACAGGAGGTCATGTGACTGCTTCTATGTACAGCGCTGTGGTATATGTCAGTGCTATATAATGTATAATAACAGTGTGTGAGTGTGGAGGAGACATTAGAGTGTGAGCTCTGAGGGACAGGAGGTCATGTGACTGCTTCTATGTACAGCGCTGTGGTATATGTCAGCGCTATATAAATGTATAATAACAGTGTGTGAGTGTGGGGGAGACATTAGAGTGTGAGCTCTGAGGGACAGGAGGTCATGTGACTGCTTCTATGTACAGCGCTGTGGTATATGTCAGCGCTATATAAATGTATAATAACAGTGTGTGAGTGTGGTGGGGACATTAGAGTGTGAGCTCTGAGGGACAGGGGGTCATGTGACTGCTTCTGTGTACAGCGCTGTGGTATATGTTAGCGCTATATAATGTATAATAACAGTGTGTGAGTGTGGAGGAGACATTAGAGTGTGAGCTCTGAGGGACAGGAGGTCATGTGACTGCTTCTATGTACAGCGCTGTGGTATATGTCAGCGCTATATAATGTATAATAACAGTGTGTGAGTGTGGGGGAGACATTAGAGTGTGAGCTCTGAGGGACAGGAGGTCATGTGACTGCTTCTATGTACAGCGCTGTGGTATATGTCAGCGCTATATAATGTATAATAACAGTGTGTGAGTGTGGAGGAGACATTAGAGTGTGAGCTCTGAGGGACAGGAGGTCATGTGACTGCTTCTATGTACAGCGCTGTGGTATATGTCAGCGCTATATAATGTATAATAACAGTGTGTGAGTGTGGGAGAGACATTAGAGTGTGAGCTCTGAGGGACAGGGAGGTCATGTGACTGCTTCTATGTACAGCGCTGTGGTATATGTCAGCGCTATATAATGTATAATAACAGTGTGTGAGTGTGGGGGAGACATTAGAGTGTGAGCTCTGAGGGACAGGGAGGTCATGTGACTAATATGTGCTCAATGTTTTCACTTTAATGCATACATTCTATAAACGGTATTTTAGGGCTCTGGCTCCTCATTGGCTGGCCCGTGCCGTCGCCGCCCCCTATACACGGTGGCGCTGAGTAGTTGCAGAGTCATGTGACCTCCCATCCACTGACACTTGTCATATTCGGGGAATTCAGCCAAAAAAGCTCCTTTTAGTTTGTAAAAGAAAAAAAAAAAGGAAGAAGAAAGCGTCAGAGAAATGAAAGCCACCGGCCGGGGAGCATTTCCTGGCTCCTAATGAGCCGTTTCTACAAATCCGGCAATTATCCGGCAGGAAATTTTCCCTCCAGAGGTAGAAAATCCGATAAAATAACATCGGAGGGGACCGGCCTCATTGTTTTATATCTGGGAGAGATTTTCCAACCCGCCATCTAATGTACAGCGCAGCCGAAACTCCGAGGGGGCATCCCATACCTCCCAAGTGTCCCTGATTTGGAGGGATTGTCCCTCTTTTGAGTCCATGTCCCCCTGTCCCTCGTTGTTCTCCTTTGTCCCTCTTTGAGGTGTAACATGAAGATCTGCAGCAATAAATGATTCATTCGCCTATTTAAAGTGTTTCTATTGTTGTAACTGTTACAATGTATCACCTATTCATCCCTCAATGAGAGGGCGTGGCTTCACCCATCCCCCAATGAGGGGGCGTGGCTTCACCCATCCCTCAATGAGGGGCGTGGCCATTTTTACATATTGTCCCTCTTTGAGGTGTAACATGCAGATCTGCAGCAATAAATGATTCATTCGCCCATTTAAAGTGTTTCTATTGTTATAACTGTTACAATGTATCTCCTATTCATCCCTCAATGAGGGGGGCGTGGCTTCACCAATCCCTCAGTGAGGGGGCGTGGCTTCACCCGTCCCTCAATGGAGGGGCGTGGCTTCATTTACATATTGCCCCTCTTTGAGGTGTAACATGCAGATCTGCATCAATAAATTATTCATTTGCCTATTCAAAGTGTTTCTATTGTTGTAATTGTTACATCCTATCTTTTATCTATCTCTCAATGGGGGCGTGGCTTCACCCATCCCTCAATCAGGGGGCGTGGCTTTATTTACATATTGTCACTCGTTGAGGTGTAACATGCAGATCTGCAGCAACAATTGATTCATTTGCCTATTCATAGCGTTTCTATTGTTGTAACTGTTACAATGTATCTCCTATCCATCAATTAATGAGGGGGCGTGGCTTCAACATCCCTCAATGATGGGCGTGGCTTCACCCATCCCTCATTCAGGGGGCGTGGCTTTATTTACATATTGTCCCTCTTTGAGGTGTAACATGCAGATCTGCAGCAATAAATGGTTAATTTGCCTATTCAAAGTGTTTCTATTGTTGTAACTGTTACAATGTATCTCCTATCCATCCCTCAATGAGGGGGTGTGGCTTCATCCATCCCTCAATGAGGGGGCGTGGCTTCATCCATTCCTCAATGAGGGGGCGAGGTTTCACCCATCCCTCAATGAGGGGGCGTGGCTTCATACATTCCCCAATGAGGGGGCGTGGTTTCACCCAACCCTCAACGAGGGGGCGTGGCCTAATGTAACAAATGTCCCTCTTTCTCACCCGGCTCATATATATCGTCTCTCATCACTGTTATCATTGTCATTATATTATTAATGTCTTATTTGTATATTATCACTATTAATAGTAATAAGAATAACAACTTGATGTAATTTTCCAGGAGGAAACACTAAGTGCTTGGGAGCTTACAATCTACATTAAAGCAGAACTAAAGTGGCCATGTGCCAAGTGTCAAGAGGATGTGTGTGTGTGTTTGAAAAACTGAGATTTTAGATTCTGATTTAACTGATGACAGTTATATTATTATACTTAAAGTGGAGCCTCGGGGGCAAGGACCAAAACCCAGGATAGTCAAAATCCTGGGTTTTGGTCCTTGCCCCCGAGGCTCCCCGATTGGGGATGCCCCGGTCCTATGGTGCATGCGCAGCCCCTTCGTCCAGGAGCTCCGAACACGCTGGTGGCCGCATCCCCCGCTACCCTTCAACAGGGATCGTGCCCACATGAGCCACTCACAAATGCCTGGTGCGGGCGCACACCCAGCTAAAGGGATAGTGGGGATGCGGCCGCTGCTCGCTTGACACAGCAGGGGGGAGCAGGTATGCCTGCTCTGGAGTCTATGAGGTGGGTAGTGGTCCCTCTTTTTAACCAGGATTTTCATTATCTGGGGTCTTGTCCCTTGGCCCCCCGCATGCAAATTGGGGATAACTCGCTGTGGGAAACCCCCCCAGAATGGCCAGAAAGAAAACCCATCTTTTCCCTGTCCTACAGCACATGCTCATCCAATCAGAGCTGTTTGCGGTGCATATTAAAGTGTGAGCCCTGAGGGACAGGGGGTCATGTGACTGCTTCTATGTACAGCGCTGTGGTATATGTCAGCGCTATATAATGTATAATAACAGTGTGTGAGGGCGGAGGAGACATTAGAGTGTGAGCTCTGAGGGACAGGAGGTCATGTGACTGCTCCTATGTACAGAGCTGTGGTATATGTCAGCGCTATATAATGTATAATAACAGTGTGTGAGGGCGGAGGAGACATTAGAGTGTGAGCTCTGAGGAACAGGAGGTCATGTGACTGCTCCTATGTACAGAGCTGTGGTATATGTCAGCGCTATATAATGTATAATAACAGCGTGTGAGGGCGAAGAAGACATTAGAGTGTGAGCTCTGAGGGACAGGGGATCATGTGACTACTTCTATGTACAGCGCTGTGGTATATGTCAGCGCTATATAATGTATAATAACAGTGTGTGAGTGTGGAGGAGACATTAGAGTGTGAGCTCTGAGGGACAGGAGGTCATGTGACTACTTCTATGTACAGCGCTGTGGTATATGTCAGCGCTATATAATGTATAATAACAGTGTGTGAGTGTGGAGGAGACATTAGAGTGTGAGCTCTGAGGGACAGGGGATCATGTGACTGCTTCTATGTACAGCGCTGTGAATCAGGCTGGCACCCATGTATGGGATGTGTAGGTGGGTGCCAGACCCAGCTGCAGCCTCACTCCCCGCACCTCCCCCTCCCCTCAGTTTGCAGGGGGGGGGGGCAGGGGGAGTATGATGAGGGGAGGCTTGTGGATTCCCTCAACATGACAGGATGAGCCAGTGCTGCTAATAAACCTCCTCATCACCACCAGAGACCCCCAATAAAACAGCCCCAGAGCTGCAGATAAATCAGCCCCCAGCACAGCCGCCCACCCCGGGGCAGAACTGTAAAAAGGCCATTTACAGAACAATAAATCCACCCCCAGACCCCAGGAATTCCAGACGTAGCCGCACACACTGACAGCACTGCAGACACTGTGCAGAAGAGCTCACACTCTAATGTCTCCTCCGCACTCACACACTGTTATTATACATTATATAGCGCTGACATATACCACAGCACTGTACATAGAAGCAGTCACATGACCTCCTGTCCCTCAGAGCTCACACTCTAATGTCTCCTCCGCACTCACACACTGTTATTATACATTATATAGCGCTGACATATACCACAGCGCTGTACATAGAAGCAGTCACATGACCTCCTGTCCCTCAGAGCTCACACTCTAATGTCTCCTCCGCACTCACACACTGTTATTATACATTATATAGCGCTGACATATACCACAGCGCTGTACATAGAAGCAGTCACATGACCTCCTGTCCCTCAGAGCTCACACTCTAATGTCTCCCCCACACTCACACACTGTTATTATACATTATATAGCGCTGACATATACCACAGCGCTGTACGTAGAAGCAGTCACATGACCTCCTGTCCCTCAGAGCTCACACTCTAATGTCTCCTCCACACTCACACACTGTTATTATACATTATATAGCGCTGACATATACCACAGCGCTGTACATAGAAGCAGTCACATGACCTCCTGTCCCTCAGAGCTCACACTCTAATGTCTCCTCCACACTCACACACTGTTATTATACATTTATATAGCGCTGACATATACCACAGCGCTGTACATAGAAGCAGTCACATGACCTCCTGTCCCTCAGAGCTCACACTCTAATGTCTCCTCCGCACTCACACACTGTTATTATACATTTATATAGCGCTGACACATACCACAGCGCTGTACATGGAAGCTCTGACCTATGCCGTAGCGGTGTACATGCAGGGTATACGCGCTCGTTCTGCTTATCACGGCCTGTCTATGGGGGCGCACTGCAGTTTCGTCTCAGGTTTAATGCGGGGGATAAATCCGTTTTGTCGGCATTAATCCTAATCCCTGGTTAGAGATTAGCTCGTGGGGCCGCACAGATATCTTATCTTAATAGAAGTCATTTGTCTGTTACATGGCCGGGTCAGGCCTGGTGCGGGGGGGGGGGGGGGGGGAGGTTATATCATCGCACAGCTGGGGAGACTGGGGCATCCCTTCTTGGGGGGTAAGACATTGGCCCCTGGTTACAGATATCAGGTCACACTTACTAAGGGCTCATGGGAAAAAGAACCTTATCTATTAACAGTTGCCCTTGGGGTGTATCAATATCCTTTGTAAATCACAAGGATCTATTTTATAATAGGGACAGGAAACAGCTGCACAATGCAGTAATGCATGTCGCCTATCTCTCCTGTATCACCAGATGCTCCGCCTGTAATGACTGTCCTTAATGTAATGCTCACCTTAGAGGGTGAATAGAATATCTCCCAGCATGCTCTCAGATGTTAAAGCGGACCTGAACCCTCCCTTGCAGATCTGTGCTAGGGAGGGTCCTGCTCCACAAACCCCTTTCACACCACCAGTAATAATAAAAAATAATAATAAGTAGTAGTATAAAATAATAATAATAATAATAAGCAGTAAGTTATAATAAGTAATATTAAGTAGTAGTAATAATAAATAATGATAATAAGTAGTAGTAATAATAATAAATAATGATAATAAGTAATAGGAATAATATTATTATTAAGTAGTAGTAATAATAATAATAATAATAAATAGTAGTAGTAGTAAATAATAATAATAATAAGTAGTAGTATTAAATAATAATAATAAGTAGTAAGTAATAATAAGTAATATTAAGTAGTAGTAATAATAAATAATGATAATAAGTAGCAGTAATAATAATAAATAATGATAATAAGTAATAGGAATAATATTATTATTAAGTAGTAGTAATAAGTAGTAATAATAATAATAATAATAATAATAATAATAATAATACATAGTAATAAATAATAATAATAAGTAGTAATAAATAATGTCAATAATTATAATAATAAGTATATTATCATAATTTATTAGTATTACTAGTATTATTCTTATTGTTATAATCCTTGCTATTTTTATTTTAATTTATTAGTTATGTTTTTTTATTTAGCACGATCATCATCTCATAGCACTGTACACAGCAGTAATTACAGACAGGGTAAAACATACAGTACAGAGATACCAGATGCTACAAAGTGAATGCTATGAAAGCAGGAAACCGTAAGAGAAGCCCCCCCCCCCCGGCCTGAAGAGCTGACACTCTAAATGAATTGTCCTGCTCTAGATTGCCAGCTCCTGCTCCTTTAGACTGTAAGCTCACAGGCGCGCGGCTCTCTTTCCTATTGTCTCCTGTGCTCACAACACCTGGTTCGAACCTCGTGGCATCAACTTTTGTAATGTTCCCTGTACTATATGTTTTACCTTGTCTGTAATCACACCTTGTACAGCGCTATGGAAGATGATGGCGCTATATAAATAAACAATAATAATGTATTGTAACCTGTACTATATGTTTTACCTTGTTTGTAATCACACCTTGTACAGCGCTACGGAAGATGATGGCGCACTATAAATAAGGTAAAACATATAGAACAGGGAACAATACATTATTATTATTTATTTATATTGCACCATTATCTTCCGTAGAGCTTACAAGGTGTGATTACAAAACATTATTATTATTTGTCTGTAATCACATCTTGTAAAGTGCTACGGAAGATGATGGCGCTATATAAATAAACATTATTAATAATAATAATAATAATGGATTTTCCCCTGTACTGTATGTTTTACCTTGTCTGTAATGTTACCTTGTAAAGCGCTACGAAAAATGATGGCGCTATATAAACATTATTAATAATAATAATAATAATAATAATAATATATAGTTCCCTGTACTATATGTTTCACCTTGTAAAGCGCAAGATGATGGCGTTATATAAACATTATTAATAATAATATTAATAATAATATTAATAATATATAGTTCCCTGTACTATATGTTTTACCTTGTAAAGCGCTACGGAAGATGATGGCGTTATATAAACATTATTAATAATAATATTAATAATAATAATAATAATATAGTTCCCTGTACTATATGTTTTACCTTGTAAAGCGCTACGGAAGATTATGGCGCTATATAAATATAAATTTATAATAATAATAATAATATATAGTTCCCTGTACTATATGTTTTACCTTTTAAAGCGCTACGGAAGATGATGGCGCTATATAAATAAACATTATTAATAATAATAATAATAATAATAATGGATTTTCCCCTGTACTGTATGTTTTACCTTGTCTGTAATGTTACCTTGTAAAGTGCTACAAAAAATGATGGCGCTATATAAACATTATTAATAATAATAATAATAATAATAATAATATATAGTTCCCTGTACTATATGTTTCACTTTGTAAAGCGCAAGATGATGGCGTTATATAAACATTATTAATAATAATATTAATAATAATAATAATAATAATATATAGTTCCCTGTACTATATGTTTTACCTTGTAAAGCGCTACGGAAGATTATGGCGCTATATAAATATAAATTTATAATAATAATAATAATATATAGTTCCCTGTACTATATGTTTTACCTTTTAAAGCGCTACGGAAGATTATGGCGCTATATAAATAAACATTATTATTATTATTATTATTATTAATATTATTATTTGCTTGAAGTTGGTTTCTATATCTTTGTACAGCGCCCACAGGCAATAACGGTGCTATATAGATGATCCGCAGTACCCGGGGGTGCAGGGTGGCAGGCGTCAGGCAGCGCAGCACCCTGCGTCCCCCCCGGTGGCGGCCCCATCGCGGCGGGAGGTGGCGCGGGCCGCTCTGTGGGTGGGATCAGGGGGTTTATTTTCTCAGGCTAAATGCCATGATAAATGACGGCGCGGCTGCCAGGGGAGGAAATGTTTCATTAGCAGACACATGTCCCTCAATCCCGCCTGGAAAATCCCGGATCAGCTTTCATCCCGAAACACACTGAGCAATGTGTGTTCCCAATCCCACAACATGATCCCGGGACACGGTGTGTGTGAGTGAGAGCTCCGTGGGCCTCACCGTCTGCTATTATACATTTATATAGCGCCGACATATACCACAGCGCTGTACATAGAAGCAGTCACATGACCTCCTGTCCCTCAGAGCTCACACTCTAATGTCTCCTCCACACTCACACACTGTTATTATACATTATATAGCGCTGACATATACCACAGCGCTGTACATAGAAGCAGTCACATGACCTCCTGTCCCTCAGAGCTCACACTCTAATGTCTCCCCCACACTCACACACTGTTATTATACATTATATAGCGCTGACATATACCACAGTGCTGTACATAGAAGCAGTCACATGACCTCCTGTCCCTCAGAGCTCACACTCTAATGTCTCCCCCACACTCACACACTGTTATTATACATTATATAGCGCTGACATATACCACAGCGCTGTACATAGAAGCAGTCACATGACCTCCTGTCCCTCAGAGCTCACACTCTAATGTCTCCTCCACACTCACACACTGTTATTATACATTATATAGCGCTGACCTATACCACAGCGCTGTACATAGAAGCAGTCACATGACCTCCTGTCCCTCAGAATATCCTTATGATACTTTCAGGAACACACTGAGCAATGCGTGTTCCCAATCCCACAACATGATCCCGAGACGCTGTGTGTGTGAGTGAGAGCTCAGTGAGCCTCATGTATGGTCCCATTAACCCTTCGCTGCCACCACCAGCTGCAGCGTGCCCACCTTTCCCCCCCAAACCCCACCTTGAATACTATCTCTAGCCACAGAGAGCTCCCAACTGTCCCTGATTTTGAGCGACTGTCCCTCTTTGAGTCCATGTCCCCCTGTCCCTCGTTGGTCTCATGTGTCCCTCTTTGAGGTGTAACATGCAGATCTGCAGCAATAAATGATTCATTTGCTTATTCAAAGTGTTTCTATTGTTGTAATTATTACATCCTATCTCCTATCCATCCTTCAATGAGGGGGCGTGGCTTCATCCATCCCTCAATGAGGGGCGTGGCTTCATTCATCCATCAATGGGGTGTGGCTTCATTTACATATTGTCCCACTAATAAAATAAATAAATAATAAAATAAATAAATAATGCTAAAATAAATAATGATAAATAATAATAATATTAATAATAAATTCTACTACTACAATAATTAAATAATACATAAAAATAACAACAAATAATAAAAGTAATAATAATTACAACAACAATAATAATAATAATAATAAATTATAAACCTACTATCGGGCCAATACTAACCAGTGTTTACCAGAAGAAACGTGGCTCAGTCATACATCAAGACTCATTTACTTACTGATGAGCGACGGGCAGCCCTGGATGCTTAAAGTACCAGTTTTAAAACTAATAATAATAAAATAAATAATAATAAAATAATTAAATAATAATAAAATAATGACACAATAAATAAATATTAATAAAATAAATAAATAATGATAAATAATAATATTAATAATAATTTATAATACTACTACTACAATAATGAAATAATAAATAAAAGTAACAATAAATAATAATAAAAATAAAAATAATAATAACACCAATAATAATAATAATATTAAATTATAAACCTACTATCGGGTCAATACTAACCAGTGCTAACCAGAAGAAACGTGGTCCAGTCATACATCAAGACTCATTATCACACAGTGTTACTGACGAGCGCCGGGCAGCCCTGGATGCTCCAAGTACCAGTTTTAAAACTAATAATAATAATAATAATAAAATAAATAATAATAAAATAATTAAATAATAATAAAATAATGAAATATTGATAACATAAATAATGATAAATAATTATATTAATAATAAATTATAATATTACTACTACTACACTACAATAATTAAATAATATATAAAAATAACAACAAATAGTAATAAAAATAATAATAATAACAGCAACAATAATAATAATAATAAATTATAAACCTACTATCGGGCCAATACTAACCAGTGCTCACCAGAAGAAACGTGGCCCAGTCATACATCAGGACTCATTATCACAGAGTCTTACTGATGAGCGCCGGGCAGCCCTGGATTCTCCAGATGGATGGAGGAGTGGCTGGTTGGTGGGTGGCCACCATGTCCCAAGAAGGCAAGGAGGGGGCGGAGTCATGTTTTGGAACGGGATCATGGGGATAGAGAATGGGGCACCTTTAGGGTGTGGAAATGACCTGGACAAAGTCTATAGTGTTTCGGACTGACCACAAAAAAGAGGATGCGCGCCCCTGTAGCCGAAGCCTCTTCATGCCTGGCCACGCCCCCATCTCATGCTGCAAAGACCCTCCCCCAGTCATTGGCTGCTATAGGCATTAAAGGAGAGACACTCATAATGTGGCCGCCGCCCTATGGAGAACCTTTGGAGCATCCTCAATGGAAAAGATAGATGAGGGTGGGAGGCCGTTCACATCAAAACAGCAACTTTGGGAGGTTTTGGTTTTGTGCTGCTTTAACACGTTAAATTTACAGGCTGCATCGAGCTTTAGTCTTTGCCCCATGACACCAGTGATTCGGGATGCCCCTCTGTTAAAACCCCCCATAGGTTTCCCAGTTAACCTCACCTATCCCCGGTCCTTTGGCACATGCGCGGGCTCTCATCCAATCAGCATGCTCGGTGAAAGGAGCAGCCGCATCCCCACTACCTTCTAGCGAGGAGGCCATTCACAAATGCCTTGCACGTGCGCGCACCCCTGCTACAGGTATAGCCGACGGCTCGCGTGTGCGCTGTTGGATCGGGGAGAGCGTAGGTTATATTTTTAGGGGACCTGGGTGATTTCATACAATGAGGCATCCTGTTTTGGGATGCCCCAGGGGAAGGGAATCAGGGGGCCCTGGAATCTTCTTTTCTAATTTTATAGATTTCAGGGCTATCTACTGTGGGTTTTGGTCCAATTTAAGGAACCCCCCACGTGAATTTCATGTGGCTGGCATATTCCCCCCCCCCCCTTTATAGCCCAAAAAATACCTCCTTCCAGGGCCGGCTGAGATCGGACAGTTTGGGACAGCACACGGCGATGGAAGGAGGCAAGTACCAGTTTTAAAACAAATAATAATAATAATAATTAAATTATTAAAGAATAATAATTAAATAATAATAATACAGTAATTAAATAATAATAAACGAATTTAATAATAATAACTAAATAATAAATAAATAATAATAATATTAATAATAAATACTACTACTACAATTATTAAATAATAAATAAAAATAACAAATAATAATAATAATGATAATAAATAATAATAAAAATAATAAAAACAACAACAACAATATTAATAATAATAATAAATTAAATAATAAATAAAAATAATAATACATAAAAATAATAATAAATAATAATACTAATAAAAAATAATAAAAATAATAATAATAAAATAACGATGATAATAATAATGGACTTTAGTGCATGTTTTTTTAACCACTTAACCCTTTGTGAACTGGTTAGGAGTCCTTGAGACCCCTATACCAATCCATAGAGCAGGAGGGGCCAGCAATTCAAGTGGGTGACTTACCAAGTCCCCTTGGCCCCATTACCTGCACCCCCAAAGGCAAGGAGGGGGGGCAAGAGAGCTTTGTGCCCCTGTGGGCTATGTAGGCTGGCAGCCAATGGTGGACTGGGGCCAACAATCAACCGGGGATTAAACCACCACCCGACCAGCCCATGATTAGCCAGTGGCATCTCTGCTGCTTCCTGGACAGTCACTCAGTGGGCTCCAAGACTGAGCCTATATCATTGCAGAACATTAGAGCTGTTTGCTGAATGACATAGGTGCAGCAAACGGCTCTGATTGGACGAGAACCCGCACATGCTCCGTTGGACCGTGGAAAGGAAAGCTGTCGCTCACACAAATTGGGATGCCTCCTGGGGATAATCAAAATCCTGAGTTTTGTTCTGCTTTAAACCGGGGCCAACGCCCGTTTTTCCGTTAACGGGTGTTGGTCCCACAGACAGCTATTAAAGCTCGGGGTGGGCATCCAGAATGCTGGAATCCCCCCGCACATAACCCCCCAGAACCCCTGTAATCCTCACCTTCACTACGAGCCAACGTCGTCCTGCGATTGGCCGGTGGCCGGTCATGGGGGAAGGTCGTTCCGGCGCCAAGGATGCGACCGTGGCCCATGTGACCGCCCGGTGGCCAATCGTGGGACTCCGTTCTCGGCACTGGCTCGTAGTTTAGGTGAGGATTACAGGCATTCTAGGAGGAGCAGCCCCCTGCGCGAGATCCACACGCACCTGCAAGTTCGATTTCGCCCTCGGTATGGAAGCCAGGCCGGGGGGGGGGGGGGGGGGAGATAGTTTAGTGAATTCCAGCCCTGTCTGGCACGAGGTCGGGGCAACGTCAGTAAATCAGGCTTTTTGCCTTCTGTTTCATTTCAGATTAATGGACCTGTTTATATCATTTTCGGTGTTTCGAGACATTTCTGCCGCTCCTGCTCCTGGTAAAGTTTACCCAAAACTGTCTGGTAACTAAACCCCCCCCCCCCCCCCCCCCAAGATGCTTTTCCATTGTAGTGTTACACGGCGTTTCCCGTAATTAGGGCACAAATGTATCCTGCTCATTTGCATAATCTCGCAATTATCTGTATGAATCTTCATTTGCCATTTAACGCACAGGATTCCAATTTATCTGTTGGTAGCTGCCTGCTGTCCTCTTTTGTGTTAATTACTTTACACAGCTTAGTATCATCTTCAAAGATTGATATTCCAATGCTTAATCCATTCTCATTCTCATTAATATATTAAAGAGAATTGGGGCCCAGACCCTCACAGTACTCCACTAGTAACGGTGATCCAGTCCGAGTATGTACTGTGATAACCACCCTCTGTTTCCTATCATTTAGCCAATTACTCACCCGCGTACACACGTTCGCCCCCAGTCCAAGTATCCTCCTGATGAGGATTAATGGGATACAGAAGGCAAAGGCAATTGTCAGACCCTTGTGTTGGGCTACGTTTAGCACTGCCCTAAACTGTTTTCCTTTTTTAAAGGTTTGAAGTTTCACCTGGCGATTTAGGTTTCAAAATATTTAGGAGTGGGCTTTGGCTCTGTGATGCCGCATAATAATCAGTATCATGGGTGGGATTTGTGAGACAGGCATTTTCATCACCTTGGCTGTTCTCTCTCTCTCCCGGTGTCCACAGACTGATGGTTCAGACCTTTAAACCACCAGCTTAGCCCTATGATTGGTGGTCTATGGCAAAGGAATTCAGAGGGTGTGCCACTACTCTTTGCTTTGTTTCTACTATCAGAAGCAACTGCAGGAAGGGAGAGCGCAGCCGCGATGAGGTGAGCTGCTGAATGACAGTTTATGCACTTTGCCTACACCACCAGTCTTAGCCCTACATAGACCGCCAGCTTAGCCCTATGATTGGTGGTCTATGGCAAAGGAATTCAGGGGGCGTGTCACTACGTTTTGCTTTGTTTCTACTTTCAGAAGCAGCTGCGTTCTGACAGGAAGGGAGAGTGCAGACATGATGAGGTGAGCTGCTGAATGACAGTTTATGCATTTTGCCTACACCACCAGTCTTAGCCCTACTTAGACCGCCAGCTTAGCCCTATGATTGGTGGTCTATGGCAAAGGAATTCAGGGGGTGTGTCGCTACTCTTTGCCTTGTTTCTACTTTCAGAAGCAGCTACGTTCTGACAGGAAGGGAGAGCGCAGCCATGATGAGGTGAGCTGCTGAATGACAGTTTTTGCACATTGTCTACACCACCAGTCTTAGCCCTACCTAGACCACCAGACTTAGCCCTATGATTGGTGGTCTATGTCAAAGCAATTCAGAGGGTGTGCCACTACTCTTTGCCTTGTTTCTACTTTCAGAAGCAGCTGTGTTCTAAAAGGAAGGGAGAGCGCAGCCATGATGAGGTGAGCTGCTGAATGACAGTTTATGCACTTTGCCTACACCACCAGTCTTAGCCCTACTTAGACCACCAGCTTAGCCCTATGATTGGTGGTCTATGGCAAAGGAATTCAGGGGGTGTTTCGCTACTCTTTGCCTTGTTTCTACTTTCAGAAGCAGCTGCGTTCTGACAGGAAGGGAGAGCGCAGCCATGAGAAGGTGAGCTGCTGAATGACAGTTTTTGCACATTGTCTACACCACCAGTCTTAGCTCTATGATTGGTGGTCTATGGCAAAGCAATTCGGGGGGTGTCACTACTCTTTGCCTTGTTTCTACTTTCAGTAGCAGCTGCATTCTGACAGAAAGGGAGAGCGCAGCCACAATGAGGTGAGCTGCTGAATGACAGTTTATGCACTTTGTCTACACCACCAGTCTTAGCCCTACCTAGACCACCAGACTTAGCCCTATGATTGGTGGTCTATGGCAAAGCAATTCAGAGGGTGTGCCACTACTCTTTGCCTTGTTCCTACTTTCAGAAGCAGCTGCGTTCTGACAGGAAGGGAGAGTGCAGCCATGATGAGGTGAGTTGCTGAATGATAGTTTATGCACTTTGCCTACACCACCAGTCTTAGCCCTACCTAGACCACCAGACTTAGCCCTATGATTGGTGGTCTATGGCAAAGGAAATCAGGGGATGTGTCGCTACTCTTTGCCTTATTTCTACTTTCAGAGGAAGGAAGAGCGAGCTGCTGAAGAGTGAGGTGAGCTGCTGAATGAATGTTTATGCACTTTGTAACCTTATTAAAGGTTGGTAGTTATTAGTAGGCATTTAAAGAGATACTCCAGGATAGCAAAGTCTGTCTGTAGTTTGCAGGTTCCCCTTTAGACCACTTTTTTAAAATACTGGCACCGGGTTTGCCATGCGCCAGTCTCCGTCTTGATATATTCATTAAATCCTGGGCTTTGTTTCCTGCCCCCAGGGGCATCCCAAATTAGAATGCCCCACTGTGTGAACCCCCCCAGGACACCCTGATAAACTCACCTCTTCCCAGTCCTAAGGGCGCACTCTTCAATTAGAGCCGTGTTCTGTGCATATTAAATGTTCGGCAAATATCTCGTTTGCCGCAATCGTCGCAAGATTGGCCGCATCCCCAGCAGCGGGTGCACTCCAGCCACAGCCTCATCTAAATGGCTAGGGGCAGGAGCACACTCACAGACCGGGGATGCTGCCATCGGATGTAGACAGCGCCGAAGGGCGTCAGGAAGCAGGTGAGTTCTACCGCGCCCCGGGGAGGGATTCACACAGCGGAGCATCATAATTCGGGGGTGCACCCAGGGTAGGCAAGTGGTCAGCCCTGGAATCTTTTAGATTCAAATGCCGGCTACAGTGGGTTTTGTTCCTTTTAAAAATTAGAACATATGGCTGGTCTATAATTGAATAGAATCTATTATTGAATAGAATACCCTTAAAAACACAGGTGTGAACGCCATCCGGTCCTGGGGATTTGTCTATTTTGTTCTGTCGTGCGTGCTGCGCTTCTTCACCTTGGTTATATAGGTGACATTTAATGGAGAGTTCAGGTTAAATTCTCTGCATTTCCCCTAAACTGGCCCAACTATACAACTATATTGATTAAAGGGGGCCTCTGACATTTTCTTCATTATTTGGTTAAAGTGGTCCCTTAGCATAATATATAGATGTTTTGCTTTGTTCGAAGTTTTTTTCTTTATTTGGTTAAAGTCCTCTACCGTAATATATAGATGTTTTTGCTATGTTCTTTATTTGGTTAAAGAGGTCCTCTACCGTAATATATAGATGTTTCAAAGGTTTTTTTTAGTTTATTTTAACATTAATTCATTAAAGGCAGCAGCCACAGGTGATATTTTGCCAAAAATTAAAACAAAAAGATTTTGTTGTTATGTCGAAAATACTCTATTTTTTCACCCCATAAGACTCATCTGCCCAAAGGACTCACATTTGGATCTGGAGGAGGAACATAAGAAAATATGCTGAGCCAAATGGTGAGCTAAAATACCCCTGCTAATCACCCCATTGTGGCATCCCCAATACAAGGCAGTCTGGGGCATCCCCAATACAGGCAGTGTGTGCGGCATCCCAAATACAGGCAGTGTGCGGCATCCCAAATACAGACAGTGTGCGTGCATCCCTAATATAGGCAGTGTGCGGGCATCCCCAATACAGGCAGTGTGCAGGCATCCCCAATACAGGCAGTGTGTGCGGCATCCCCAATACAGGCAGTGTGCGGGCATCCCCAATACAGGCAGTGTGCTGGCATCCCCAATACAGGCAGTGTGTCCGGCATCATCAATACAGGCAGCGTGCAGGCATCCCCAATACAGGCAGTGTGCTGGCATCCCCAATACAGGCAGTGTGCGGGCATCCCCAATACAGGCAGTGTGCTGGCATCCCCAATACAGGCAGTGTGCTGGCATCCCCAATACAGGCAGTGTGCGGGCATCCCCAATACAGGCAGTGTGCTGGCATCCCTAATACAGGCAGTGTGCTGGCATCCCCAATGCAGGCAGTGTGCTGGCATCCCCAATACAGGCAGTGTGCAGGCATCCCCAATACAGGCAGTGTGCAGGCATCCCAAATACAGGCAGTGTGCAGGCATCCCAAATACAGGCAGTGTGCGGGCATCCCAAATACAGGCAGTGTGCGGGCATCCCAAATACAGGCAGTGTGCGGGCATCCCAAATACAGGCAGTGTGCGGGCATCCCAAATACAAGGCAGTGTGTGCGGCATCCCCAATACAGGCAGTGTGCTGGCATCCCCAATACAGGCAGTGTGCTGGCATCCCCAATACAGGCAGTGTGCTGGCATCCCCAATACAGGCAGTGTGCTGGCATCCCAAATACAGGCAGTGTGCAGGCATCCCCAATACAGGCAGTGTGCTGGCATCCCCAATACAGGCAGTGTGCTGGCATCCCCAATACAGGCAGTGTGCTGGCATCCCAAATACAGGCAGTGTGCTGGCATCCCCAATACAGGCAGTGTGCAGGCATCCCCAATACAGGCAGTGTGCTGGCATCCCCAATACAGGCAGTGTGCTGGCATCCCCAATACAGGCAGTGTGCAGGCATCCCCAATACAGGCAGTGTGCGTGCATCCCCAATACAGGCCGTGTGCAGGCATCCCCAATACAGGCAGTGTGCAGGCATCCCCAATACAGGCAGTGTGCTGGCATCCCAAATACAGGCAGTGTGCAGGCATCCCCAATACAGGCAGTGTGCAGGCATCCCCAATACAGGCAGTGTGCAGGCATCCCCAATACAGGCAGTGTGCTGGCATCCCCAATACAGGCAGTGTGCAGGCATCCCCAATACAGGCAGTGTGCTGGCATCCCCAATACAGGCAGTGTGTCCGGCATCCCCAATACAGACAGTGTGCGGGCATCCCCAATACAAGGCAGTGTGTGCGGCATCCCCAATACAGGCAGTGTGCTGGCATCCCAAATACAGGCAGTGTGCGGGCATCCCAAATACAGGCAGTGTGCGGGCATCCCAAATACAGGCAGTGTGCGGGCATCCCAAATACAGGCAGTGTGCGGGCATCCCAAATACAGGCAGTGTGCTGGCATCCCCAATACAGGCAGTGTGCTGGCATCCCCAATACAGGCAGTGTGCAGGCATCCCAAATACAGGCAGTGTGCGGGCATCCCAAATACAGGCAGTGTGCGGGCATCCCAAATACAGGCAGTGTGCGGGCATCCCCAATACAGGCAGTGTGCTGGCATCCCCAATACAGGCAGTGTGCAGGCATCCCAAATACAGGCAGTGTGCGGGCATCCCAAATACAGGCAGTGTGCGGGCATCCCAAATACAGGCAGTGTGCGGGCATCCCAAATACAGGCAGTGTGCGGGCATCCCAAATACAAGGCAGTGTGTGCGGCATCCCAAATGCAGGCAGTGTGCTGGCATCCCAAATACAGGCAGTGTGCTGGCATCCCAAATACAGGCAGTGTGCTGGCATCCCCAATACAGGCAGTGTGCAGCCATCCCCAATACAGGCAGTGTGCAGCCATCCCCAATACAGGCAGTGTGCAGCCATCCCCAATACAGGCAGTGTGCTTGCATCCCCAATACAGGCAGTGTGCAGGCATCCCCAATACAGGCAGTGTGCTGGCATCCCCAATACAGGCAGTGTGCAGCCATCCCCAATACAGGCAGTGTGCAGCCATCCCCAATACAGGCAGTGTGCAGCCATCCCCAATACAGGCAGTGTGCTGGCATCCCCAATACAGGCAGTGTGCAGGCATCCCCAATACAGGCAGTGTGCTGGCATCCCCAATACAGGCAGTGTGCAGGCATCCCCAATACAGGCAGTGTGTGCGGCATCCCAAATACAGGCAGTGTGCAGGCATCCCCAATACAGGCAGTGTGCTGGCATCCCCAATACAGGCAGTGTGCTGGCATCCCCAATACAGGCAGTGTGTGCAGGCATCCCCAATACAGGCAGCGTGCTGGCATCCCCAATACAGGCAGTGTGCTGGCATCCCCAATACAGGCAGTGTGCTGGCATCCCCAATACAGGCAGTGTGCAGGCATCCCCAATACAGGCAGTGTGCAGGCATCCCCAATACAGGCAGTGTGCTGGCATCCCCAATACAGGCAGTGTGCTGGCATCCCCAATACAGGCAGTGTGCAGGCATCCCCAATACAGGCAGTGTGCTGGCATCCCCAATACAGGCAGTGTGCGGGCATCCCCAATACAGGCAGTGTGCAGGCATCCCCAATACAGGCAGTGTGCAGGCATCCCAAATACAGGCAGTGTGCGGGCATCCCCAATACAGGCAGTGTGCTGGCATCCCCAATACAGGCAGTGTGCTGGCATCCCCAATACAGGCAGTGTGCTGGCATCCCCAATACAGGCAGTGTGTCCGGCATCCCCAATACAGACAGTGTGCGGGCATCCCCAATACAAGGCAGTGTGTGCGGCATCCCCAATACAGGCAGTGTGCTGGCATCCCAAATACAGGCAGTGTGCGGGCATCCCAAATACAGGCAGTGTGCGGGCATCCCAAATACAGGCAGTGTGCGGGCATCCCAAATACAGGCAGTGTGCGGGCATCCCAAATACAGGCAGTGTGCTGGCATCCCCAATACAGGCAGTGTGCTGGCATCCCCAATACAGGCAGTGTGCAGGCATCCCAAATACAGGCAGTGTGCGGGCATCCCAAATACAGGCAGTGTGCGGGCATCCCAAATACAGGCAGTGTGCGGGCATCCCCAATACAGGCAGTGTGCTGGCATCCCCAATACAGGCAGTGTGCAGGCATCCCAAATACAGGCAGTGTGCGGGCATCCCAAATACAGGCAGTGTGCGGGCATCCCAAATACAGGCAGTGTGCGGGCATCCCAAATACAGGCAGTGTGCGGGCATCCCAAATACAAGGCAGTGTGTGCGGCATCCCAAATGCAGGCAGTGTGCTGGCATCCCAAATACAGGCAGTGTGCTGGCATCCCCAATACAGGCAGTGTGCGGGCATCCCCAATACAGGCAGTGTGCAGCCATCCCCAATACAGGCAGTGTGCAGCCATCCCCAATACAGGCAGTGTGCAGCCATCCCCAATACAGGCAGTGTGCTGGCATCCCCAATACAGGCAGTGTGCTGCCATCCCCAATACAGGCAGTGTGCTGCCATCCCCAATACAGGCAGTGTGCAGGCATCCCCAATACAGGCAGTGTGCTGGCATCCCCAATACAGACAGTGTGCTGGCATCCCCAATACAGGCAGTGTGCGGGCATCCCCAATACAGGCAGTGTGCAGGCATCCCCAATACAGGCAGTGTGTGCGGCATCCCAAATACAGGCAGTGTGCAGGCATCCCCAATACAGGCAGTGTGCTGGCATCCCCAATACAGGCAGTGTGCTGGCATCCCCAATACAGGCAGTGTGTGCAGGCATCCCCAATACAGGCAGCGTGCTGGCATCCCCAATACAGGCAGTGTGCTGGCATCCCCAATACAGGCAGTGTGCAGGCATCCCCAATACAGGCAGTGTGCAGGCATCCCCAATACAGGCAGTGTGCTGGCATCCCCAATACAGGCAGTGTGCTGGCATCCCCAATACAGGCAGTGTGCAGGCATCCCCAATACAGGCAGTGTGCAGGCATCCCCAATACAGGCAGTGTGCTGGCATCCCCAATACAGGCAGTGTGCTGGCATCCCCAATACAGGCAGTGTGCAGGCATCCCCAATACAGGCAGTGTGTGCGGCATCCCAAATACAGGCAGTGTGTGGCAGCCCAAATACAGGCAGTGTTTGCGGCATCTCAAATACAGGCAGTGTGCAGGCATCCCCAATACAGGCAATGTGTGCGGCATCCCAAATACAGGCAGTGTGTGGCAGCCCAAATACTGGCAGTGTGTGTGGCATCCCAAATACAGGCAGTGTGTGTGTGGCAGCCCATATGCAGGCAGTGTGTGCAGCATCCCAAATACAGGCAGTGTGTGTGGCATCCCAAATACAGGCAGTGTGTGCGGCATCCCCAATACAGGCAGTGTGCGAGCATTCTGTTTGGTTTGAACTTTGTAACATCTAGTTTATAATGATCCCTGTACCGTATGTTATACCATGTCTGTAATTAAACCTTGTACAACGCTACGGAAGAAGATGGCGCTATATAAACAATAATAATAATAAAAAAATAAAAAAATATTTAAAAATGATGATAATAAAAAAAGATGATAAAAAAAATGATTTAAAAAAATGATAAAAAATTATAATAAAAAATTATAATAAAAACAATACTCTTTTTTATGTGAGATTTTTGGGTTTTTTTTGTTGTTTCTGCTGGCAAATAATTTTTTACTTTGTAAATCAATCTTTTTTATTTGCACCTATTTTGCCTGAAAGCAAGGTTAACATTAATGAGCGCTGGGCAGCGAGCTGCTGCTGCTGCAGCGCTGGTGGCGTTTTCTTCTTCGCAGGTAAGAAAATATTTTCTCTGGGAATAGTCTGCGGCCGGCTTCCATATCCACAGGCTGATCCCGGGTGTCGGGCGCAGCCACCCGCCTGGCTGACATCCAGTCTGTATTAAGGAAGGTGAAAGGTGAAAGGTCGCTGTCCTCCCTAATTTCAGGGCTAAGAAGGGCTGGCGCCTCGCAAGGTGTACACAATTTCCTATGGCAAATAGAATAATAGCGATGGCGAGTCCCCACTCAGACGCTAATAAATGGCATGTGTGTCCCCGGGGCCGAGGAGCGTGACATCGCTACCCTCCTGGCTGCACCGTACAAGTCTGGTGTAACGACACCAAATAATACAAAATAAAACAAATTGGAAAAATTTAAAAAAATAAATTAAACAAAGAAAAAATAAAAATGTAAAAAAATAAAAATAAAAAAAAAAATGTCAAAAAATAAAAAAATGTAAAAAAAATTAAAAATGAGTTTTTAAAAAATACAAAAACAATTTAAAAATCATCCAGGTCATGATATATCTGTATAAATAAATCTTTTTTTTTCTTGAAGAAAAAAACTAAAAAAACTAGCAAAACATCTTTGATTAAAAAAAAAATAAAATCCAGTTGCCTTGATTCTTTCCTACAGAAACGTGTCTCGTTCATTCAGGCCATGTTATATCTGTATGAATAAATCAAGGCCATTGATTTCTATACTTTTTTTTCCTTGAAGAAATTAATCAGCTAGCGAAAAATCTTCAAGAGAAGGCCTTAAGCAAAATTTAAAAAAACAGTAAGTCCAGTTGCCTTGATTCTTTTCTGTAGAGAAAGTTTCTCATTCACCCAGGCCATATTTTATCTGCAGTAATAAATCAAGGCTATTGATTTTTATTTTATTTTTTTATTATTTATTTTTGTTCTTAAAGAAGTTATTCAACTAGCGAAACATCTTCAAGAAAAGAAAAATAAAACAGCAAGTCCAGTTGCCTTGATTCTTTCCTACACCGAAAGTTTTTTTTTCTTAAAGACTCTTTGGTAGTGAAACGGCCTAAAGCAAAAAAAAAAAAAAAAATAGCAAGTCCAGTTGCCTTGATTCTTTTCTATTCAGGCTGTATT
>CM051241.1:5680683-5905683 GCA_027917425.1 Gastrophryne carolinensis
ATGCGGTTGCACCCCCTCAAGCTTCGCCTATATATAAGAGGATCTATGGCGTCATTTGATAACATGGTTATGTGAAAAAGTGATCACTGATGCTCTCTAACAATTACTTACTAGGTAATAATAATAAAGATAATAACATTATTATTATTATTATTATTATTTTTAGCAGCAGCAATATTATATTATTATTATTATTATTATTAATGGGTATGTTTTAGTCTGTAATTCTGATTTTTCTCTAAAGCTGACCTAAAATCGAGGTTACAAAAGATTTCCATTTATTTCTTTATTTTGGCTAACATGATAGAAATCAGTTTTCCTGCATTTTCCTTTATTTTACAAAAAAAAAATATATATATATATATATATATATATATATATATATATATATATATATATATGTGATAAGAAAATGTGTATTAATGTGTATTATTTTTTTATTATAATATATATATTTATTATATTAATATATTTATACAATATAAATAATAGTTAGGCTGCCTTGTTAGTAACCTGTAGTTATCAGATTATTCTTGACAAACTTATATAATGCTTGGAAACACTTTAAACTTTATATAATAACATGGGCGTTACTGATAATATAACAATATTATGTGTTAGATATGTAATTTATATCATATAAGTGTTAACAATGATATTATAATAATAATAATAATAGGCTACCTTGTTAGTGCCACATTTAAACATATGTTAACACTTTATACAAAAACAAGGAAGGCAATGATAATAATAGTAATAGTATTATTGACATCATTTATATCATATTAGTACTAACAATAGCAAATATAATAATACCATTAGGCTCCACGTTAGTGACATGAACGTATCAGGTACTTTTTGTTATATGATACTTGGAATAACATGGAAGACAATCATAAGCATAATATAATTAGTATTATAGATGTTATTTATATTATTACTATTAATATTATAATAATAATATAATATATCATAATAATAACAATCTACCTCATTAGTGACGTGTTTCTATCAGATTTTATTTGCTAAACGTATGCAATACATGAAAACACTTTAAACACAAACATGGAAGATAATGATATAATAATATTAGTATTACATGTGTCATTTATGTATTTATTATATTGGCCCTAACAATAATATTATTAATAGGCTTCATTGTTACTGACTTGTACCAATTGGATTGATTTTGTCACACTTAGATATTAAATAGAAATACCTTTAAACAACAACCTGAAAGATAATGAGGATATACTAATATATGTTAAATATAATGTATGTCATTTATATCAGATGAGTCTTAAAAATATTATTGATAATAATAAAATAATAATAATCTACCTCTTGTGACGTATCGGGTTCTTGTTGCCACATTACTGTCATCCATGGAAACACTGTGAACAATATGAAAGACGGGTTTGATAAATATAATCATATTAGCAGTAGGATTATATATAATAACACATACATATATATATATATATATATATAGTTATTATATTAGTACTTACAATAATAGGCTACTGTACCTCAGAGATGTTTAAATATAGAATTATCGTTGCCACATTCATATAAAACATGGAAACACTTTTAAAACATGTTATATTATTTTATCGTCTTCATTATATTAGTAATTGCAACGATAATAATAACAATAATAAGTATAATAATAGCTAACTTTATAAAGGATATGTTTGTATCAGATTCGTCTCACTGATATACATAGTACATTGATACTATATACAACACTTTATAATATGAAAATAACAACATAAATTGATATTGATATCGATTGCTGCAACAACATGGATGATATAATAATAATAGTAATCATCACATTTGTTTATACCCTTATTATATTATTACCTTTTTTCATTTATGTTATTTTAGTTCTGACAATAATAATAATAATAATAAAAATAGGAGACTTTGGGCCTGAATTATCAAGCACTTCTGCCAGACAATGTTATTTCAGTGTAAATTACAGTAGTGCAAAATATGATTTCTAAAACTCTCAGCATGTTGCTACACCTAATGTTTAAGTAAATGTGTTTCTCACAAGGCAGCAACATTCGCAAGTGTGAAAAAATATATAAATGATACTTTTCGCTAATCTAATTTGCAACGATCTCTGGCAGAAGTTCTTGATAAATCAGGCGCCTTGTTAGCGACGCGTTGGTTAAGGATTCTTTTTGCTTAGATAAGTAATACATGGAAACATTTTATCACTTAATAGAGGAGTTTCCTCTCCTGCATATCTATACTTTGTGAAACATATTGATATTAATGTTGACTGATACAACAATATGGAGGTTGATCATATGTATTTTATATCTGGTATTTATGTCATTAAATAATAAAAATATTTTTATTATTAATAATAAAAATAATAGGCTACATAATTAGTGATGTTTTTGTATCTGATTCTTTTTGATTATATATGTAGTACATGGAAATAACACTTTATAGAGGCGTCTCCTCTCCTGCTGAATATACTTGGTGGAATATGCGGATATTAATATTCATTGATTTATTAATTGATTTATTGATTCAACAACATGGACAATAATAATAATGATCTTCTTATCATAGAATTCCTTATACTATTAATAGGAAGCTCAGTTACCATTGTGTGTATGAATGTCAGTATTTGATTGACAACAACATGGAGAATGCTTATATAATATTAGTTATCATAATATTTTTTCATATTACTTTTATTATTTACGTCATATTAGTGCTATTAATAATAGTAAGTTACTTTATTAATGACGTGTTGGTATCAGAATCTTTTTGCTTATATACGTAATACATGGAAACATTTTAGCGCTTTATTGAGTTTCCTCTCCTGAATATATATATATATATATATATATATATATATATATATATATATATATTGGAATATACTGAAAATGATTGATCCAACTTGGAGGAAGATCATTTAATAATATTACTTAACCTATTATATTACTTTTACTATTGATGTTATCATAGTACTAACGATACTACTAATGCTAATAGGCTACTTTATTAGTGACGTGTTTGTATTAAATTCTTTTTGCTAATATACTGTACTAAATACATGAAGACATTTTAGTAATTTATAAGTGTTTCCTCATAGATATACTTGGAGGAATCATAAAATATTAGTTATATTATATTATTTTATTTTTGATGTTATATTAGTACTAACATTAATAACCGCTATTATTATTTTTAGCTACTTTATTAGTGATTTGTTTGCATCAGATTCTTTTTGCGGATACATTTTATCAATTCACAGCGTTTGCTCATATACATACTTGGCGGAATATACAGATATTAATATGTATTGATTGATTGGTTGATACAACATGGAGGATGATCATATACTATTAGTTATATTAGATACTAAATTATGTTATAAAAATGTTATATTAGTACTAAAAATACCTAATAATCTCTCTCTCTCTCTCTCTCTCTTTATATATATATATATATATATATATATATATATAAACACATATATACATACACACACACACACACACACACACACACACACTTGGTGGAATTTACTGATATTAAGGTTGGCTGATTGATTGATTGATTCAACAACATTGAAGATAATGATGTTCTTGTTCGAATCAATTTTTTATAAATATTGATAAGCAGCCTGGTTACTATTGTGTGTTTATCTCAGTATTTATCAGAGCTGTGTTGTACATCACATCACATACTATGGTACTACATGAGTCAGCGGCTCCCTATAATAATAATTATAATAATAATCTAAATTTATATAGCACCAACATATTCTGCAGTGCTTTACAATCAGAATAAAAATATAAGGTATAGGCCTGGTTAGGGTGCGACCCTTGTTAGGAGGTATTATGGAGATCCAAACTCCCTCTATTAAAGTTACAAAGCAGTACATTGTACAGCGCTATGGAAGATGATGGCGCTTTATTAAAGAGATCCAAACTCCCTCTATTAAAGTTACAAAGCAGTACATTGTACAGCGCTATGGAAGATGATGGCGCTTTATTAAAGAGATCCAAACTCCCTCTATTAAAGTTACAAGGCAGCACCTTGTACAGCGCTACAGAAGATGATGGCGCTTAATTAAAGAGATTCAAACTCCCTCTATTAATGTTACAAGGCAGCACTTCGTACAGCGCTACATAAGATGATGGCGTTTAATTAAAGAGATTCAAACTCCCTCTATTAATGTTACAAGGCAGCACTTCGTACAGCGCTACATAAGATGATGGCGTTTAATTAAAGAGATTCAAACTCCCTCTATTAATGTTACAAGGCAGTACTCTGTACAACGCTACGGAAAAGGATGGCGCTTTATAAATGAAGAAATAATAACAAGGCAGAGCGTGTAAATAAAAATAATAAATCACATAGGATGGCGCCGGGGGGGAAGCAACGAATTTCGATCGTTCATATGGATCGCGATCCCAGGGGCGCGGCGAGCATCGGGGGAATTGCGCAGTTTGGCGGAGTAACAACGTGACATAAAAGAAGCGATCTAAAAATAGCGGCGGCTGAAGGGGCTCTGACTTTACAGATACGACAGATGGGGGGGGAAAGTGCCTATAAAAAGTGGCGCGCACTCACACACGCAGGCATGGATGGGTGGGGGGGGGTGTTGGGGTCCCTGAGCCGGGCCAGCTGGAGCGCGGTGATTGGGTGCAGACAGCAGTGAGGTAAACACTGTGCGGTCATTGTGAGGCAGTTAGCGGGATCTGGACAAATGAAGAGAAGGCTGAGTGGGACCACCCAGGCTCCCCCCTGAAGACCACACAGAGGGGCCCAGACTGCGACGCTTTGCACGCGATGCTCCCCCCCCCCCACCAACCGTCCCTGCGTTTCCGCCATTGCTGAAATATGTGGCGCTGCTCGCCGTCCTCCCGGAGCATCATAGGTCTTCCCCTCGCCACAAGAGCTCGCAATCTAAAGCTGGGCCCCTATTTGGAACCCCTCTCCCCTAATAAACCAAATGTAATGGCTGGGCCCCTATTTAGAACCCCTCTCCCCATAATAAGCCAAATGTAATGGCCGGGCCCCTATTTGGAACCCCTCTCCCCACAAAAAAACAAATGTAATGGCTGGGCCCCTATTTGGAACCCCTCTCCCCTAATAAACCAAATGTAATGGCTGGGCCCCTATTTGGAACCTCTCTCCACCCTAATAAACCAAATGTAATGGCTGGGCCCCTATTTGGAACCCCTCTCCCCATAATAAACCAAATGTAATGGCCGGGCCCCTATTTGGAACCCCTCTCCCCTAATAAACCAAATGTAATGGCTGGGACCCTATTTGGAACCTCTCTCCACCCTAATAAACCAAATGTAATGGCTGGGCCCCTATTTGGAACCCCTCTCCCCTAATAAACCAAATGTAATGGCTGGGCCCCTATTTGGAACCCCTCTCCCCTAATAAACCAAATGTAATGGCTGGGCCCCTATTTGGAACCCCTCTCCCCTAATAAACCAAATGTAATGGCTGGGCCCCTATTTGGAACCCCTCTCCCCCCTAATAAACCAAATGTAATGGCTGGGCCCCTATTTGGAACCTCTCTCCCCACAATAAACCAAATGTAATGGCTGGGCCCCTATTTAGAACCCCTCTCCCCTAATAAACCAAATGTAATGGCCGGGCCCCTATTTGGAACCCCTCTCCCCACAATAAAACAAATGTAATGGCCGGGCCCCTATTTAGAACCCCTCTCCCCTAATAAACCAAATGTAATGGCTGGGCCCCTATTTGGAACCCCTCTCCCCACAATAAACCTAATGTAATGGCCGGGCCCCTATTTAGAACACCTCTCCCCTAATAAACCAAATGTAATGGCTGGGCCCCTATTTGGAGCCCCTCTCCCCACAATAAACCTAATGTAATGGCCGGGCCCCTATTTAGAACCTCTCTCCCCACAATAAACCTAATGTAATGGCCGGGCCCCTATTTAGAACCCCTCTCCCCTAATAAACCAAATGTAATGGCTGGGCCCCTATTTAGAACCCCTCTCCCCTAATAAACCAAATGTAATGGCTGGGCCCCTATTTAGAACCTCTCTCCCCACAATAAACCTAATGTAATGGCCGGGCCCCTATTTAGAACCCCTCTCCCCTAATAAACCAAATGTAATGGCTGGGCCCCTATTTGGAACCCCTCTCCCCACAATAAACCAAATGTAATGGCTGGGCCCCTATTTAGAACCCCTCTCCCCTAATAAACCAAATGTAATGGCTGGGCCCCTATTTGGAACCCCTCTCCCCACAATAAACCTAATGTAATGGCTGGGCCCCTATTTAGAACCTCTCTCCCCTAATAAACCAAATGTAATGGCTGGGCCCCTATTTGGAACCCCTCTCCCCTAATAAACCAAATGTAATGGCTGGGCCCCTATTTGGAACCCCTCTCCCCACAATAAACCTAATGTAATGGCTGGGCCCCTATTTAGAACACCTCTCCCCTAATAAACCAAATGTAATGGCTGGGCCCCTATTTAGAACCCCTCTCCCCTAATAAACCAAATGTAATGGCTGGGCCCCTATTTAGAACCTCTCTCCCCACAATAAACCTAATGTAATGGCCGGGCCCCTATTTAGAACCCCTCTCCCCTAATAAACCAAATGTAATGGCTGGGCCCCTATTTAGAACCCCTCTCCCCTAATAAACCAAATGTAATGGCTGGGCCCCTATTTGGAACCCCTCTCCCCACAATAAACCTAATGTAATGGCCGGGCCCCTATTTAGAACCCCTCTCCCCTAATAAACCAAATGTAATGGCTGGGCCCCTATTTGGAACCCCTCTCCCCACAATAAACCAAATGTAATGGCTGGGCCCCTATTTAGAACCCCTCTCCCCTAATAAACCAAATGTAATGGCTGGGCCCCTATTTGGAACCCCTCTCCCCACAATAAACCAAATGTAATGGCTGGGCCCCTATTTAGAACCCCTCTCCCCTAATAAACCAAATGTAATGGCCGGGCCCCTATTTAGAACACCTCTCCCCTAATAAACCAAATGTAATGGCTGGGCCCCTATTTAGAACCCCTCTCCCCACAATAAACCTAATGTAATGGCCGGGCCCCTATTTGGAACCCCTCTCCCCCCTAATAAACCAAATGTAATGGCTGGGCCCCTATTTGGAACACCTCTCCCCACAATAAACCAAATGTAATGGCTGGGCCCCTATTTAGAACCTCTCTCCCCACAATAAACCAAATGTAATGGCTGGGCCCCTATTTGGAACCCCTCTCCCCACAATAAACCAAATGTAATGGCTGGGCCCCTATTTGGAACCCCTCTCCCCACAATAAACCAAATGTAATGGCTGGGCCCCTATTTAGAACCCCTCTCCCCCCTAATAAACCAAATGTAATGGCTGGGCCCCTATTTGGAACCCCTCTCCCCTAATAAACCAAATGTAATGGCTGGGCCCCTATTTGGAACCCCTCTCCCCTAATAAACCAAATGTAATGGCTGGGCCCTTATTTGGAACCCCTCTCCCCACAATAAACCAAATGTAATGGCTGGGCCCCAATTTAGAACCTCTCTCCCCTAATAAACCAAATGTAATGGCTGGGCCCCTATTTGGAACCCCTCCCCCCTAATAAACCAAATGTAATGGCTGGGCCCCTATTTGGAACCCCTCTCCCCTAATAAACCAAATGTAATGGCTGGGCCCCTATTTGGAACCCCTCCCCCCTAATAAACCAAATGTAATGGCTGGGCCCCTATTTGGAACCCCTCTCCCCTAATAAACCAAATGTAATGGCTGGGCCCCTATTTGGAACCCCTCTCCCACAATAAACCAAATGTAATGGCTGGGCCCCTATTTGGAACCCCTCTCCCCTAATAAACCAAATGTAATGGCTGGGCCCCTATTTGGAACCCCTCTCCCCTAATAAACCAAATGTAATGGCTGGGCCCTTATTTGGAACCCCTCTCCCCACAATAAACCAAATGTAATGGCTGGGCCCCTATTTGGAACCCCTCTCCCCCCTAATAAACCAAATGTAATGGCTGGGCCCCTATTTGGAACCCCTCTCCCCTAATAAACCAAATGTAATGGCTGGACCCCTATTTGGAACCCCTCTCCCCCCTAATAAACCAAATGTAATGGCTGGGCCCCTATTTGGAACCCCTCTCCCCTAATAAACCAAATGTAATGGCTGGGCCCCTATTTGGAACCCCTCTCCCCTAATAAACCAAATGTAATGGCTGGGCCCCTATTTGGAACCCCTCTCCCCTAATAAACCAAATGTAATGGCCGGGCCCCTATTTGGAACCCCTCTCCCCTAATAAACCAAATGTAATGGCTGGGCCCCTATTTGGAACCCCTCTCCCCTAATAAACCAAATGTAATGGCTGGGCCCCTATTTGGAACCCCTCTCCCCTAATAAACCAAATGTAATGGCTGGGCCCCTATTTGGAACCTCTCTCCCCACAATAAACCAAATGTAATGGCTGGGCCCCTATTTGGAACCCCTCTCCCCACAATAAACCAAATGTAATGGCTGGGCCCCTATTTAGAACCTCTCTCCCACAATAAACCAAATGTAATGGCTGGGCCCCTATTTGGAACCCCTCTCCCCTAATAAACCAAATGTAATGGCTGGGCCCCTATTTGGAGCCCCTCTCCCCACAATAAACCAAATGTAATGGCCGGGCCCCTATTTGGAACCCCTCTCCCCTAATAAACCAAATGTAATGGCTGGGCCCCTATTTGGAACCCCTCTCCCCACAATAAACCAAATGTAATGGCTGGGCCCCTATTTGGAACCCCTCTCCCACAATAAACCTAATGTAATGGCTGGGCCCCTATTTGGAACCTCTCCCCTAATAAACCAAATGTAATGGCTGGGCCCCTATTTGGAACCCCTCTCCACACAATAAACCAAATGTAATGGCTGGGCCCCTATTTGGAACCCCTCTCCCACAATAAACCAAATGTAATGGCTGGGCCCCTATTTGGAACCCCTCTCCCCACAATAAACCAAATGTAATGGCTGGGCCCATATTTGGAACCCCTCTCCCACAATAAACCTAATGTAATGGCTGGGCCCCTATTTGGAACCTCTCCCCTAATAAACCAAATGTAATGGCTGGGCCCCTATTTGGAACCCCTCTCCCACAATAAACCTAATGTAATGGCTGGGCCCCTATTTGGAACCTCTCCCCACAATAATCCAAATGTAATGGCTGGGCCCCTATTTGGAACCCCTCTCCCACAATAAACCAAATGTAATGGCTGGGCCCCTATTTGGAACCCCTCTCCCACAATAAACCAAATGTAATGGCTGGGCCCCTATTTAGAACCCCTCTCCCACAATAAACCAAATGTAATGGCTGGGCCCCTATTTGGAACCCCTCTCCCCACAATAAACCTAATGTAATGGCTGGGCCCCTATTTAGAACCCCTCTCCCCTAATAAACCAAATGTAATGGCTGGGCCCCTATTTGGAACCCCTCTCCCCTAATAAACCAAATGTAATGGCTGGGCCCCTATTTGGAACCCCTCTCCCCTAATAAACCAAATGTAATGGCTGGGCCCCTATTTGGAACCCCTCTCCCCTAATAAACCTAATGTAATGGCTGGGCCCCTATTTGGAACCCTCCCCCCTAATAAACCAAATGTAATGGCTGGGCCCCTATTTGGAACCCCTCTCCCACAATAAACCAAATGTAATGGCTGGGCCCCTATTTGGAACCCCTCTCCCCACAATAAACCAAATGTAATGGCTGGGCCCCTATTTAGAACCCCTCTCCCCACAATAAACCTAATGTAATGGCTGGGCCCCTATTTAGAACCCCTCTCCCCTAATAAACCAAATGTAATGGCTGGGCCCCTATTTGGAACCCCTCTCCCCTAATAAACCAAATGTAATGGCTGGGCCCCTATTTGGAACCTCTCCCCTAATAAACCTAATGTAATGGCTGGGCCCCTATTTGGAACCCCTCTCCCCACAATTAACCAAATGTAATGGCTGGGCCCCTATTTGGAACCCTCCCCCCTAATAAACCAAATGTAATGGCTGGGCCCCTATTTGGAACCCCTCTCCCCTAATAAACCAAATGTAATGGCCGGGCCCCTATTTGGAACCCTCCCCCCTAATAAACCAAATGTAATGGCTGGGCCCCTATTTGGAACCCCTCTCCCACAATAAACCAAATGTAATGGCTGGGCCCCTATTTAGAACCCCTCTCCCCACAATAAACCTAATGTAATGGCTGGGCCCCTATTTAGAACCCCTCTCCCCTAATAAACCAAATGTAATGGCTGGGCCCCTATTTGGAACCCCTCTCCCCTAATAAACCAAATGTAATGGCTGGGCCCCTATTTGGAACCTCTCCCCTAATAAACCTAATGTAATGGCTGGGCCCCTATTTGGAACCCCTCTCCCCACAATAAACCAAATGTAATGGCTGGGCCCCTATTTGGAACCCCTCTCCCCTAATAAACCAAATGTAATGGCTGGGACCCTATTTGGAGCCCCTCTCCCCACAATAAACCAAATGTAATGGCTGGGCCCCTATTTGGAACCCCTCTCCCCTAATAAACCAAATGTAATGGCTGGGCCCCTATTTGGAACCCCTCTCCCCACAATAAACCAAATGTAATGGCTGGGCCCCTATTTAGAACCCCTCTCCCCTAATAAACCAAATGTAATGGCTGGGCCCCTATTTGGAACCCCTCTCCCCTAATAAACCAAATGTAATGGCTGGGCCCCTATTTGGAACCTCTCCCCTAATAAACCTAATGTAATGGCTGGGCCCCTATTTGGAACCCCTCTCCCCACAATTAACCAAATGTAATGGCTGGGCCCCTATTTGGAACCCTCCCCCCTAATAAACCAAATGTAATGGCTGGGCCCCTATTTGGAACCCCTCTCCCCTAATAAACCAAATGTAATGGCCGGGCCCCTATTTGGAACCCTCCCCCCTAATAAACCAAATGTAATGGCTGGGCCCCTATTTGGAACCTCTCCCCTAATAAACCAAATGTAATGGCTGGGCCCCTATTTGGAACCCCTCTCCCCTAATAAACCAAATGTAATGGCTGTGCCCCTATTTGGAACCCCTCTCCCACAATAAACCAAATGTAATGGCTGGGCCCCTATTTGGAACCCCTCTCCCCTAATAAACCAAATGTAATGGCTGGGCCCCTATTTGGAACCCCTCTCCCTACAATAAACCAAATGTAATGGCTGGGCCCCTATTTGGAACCCCTCTCCCCTAATAAACCAAATGTAATGGCTGGGCCCCTATTTGGAACCCCTCTCCCACAATAAACCAAATGTAATGGCTGGGCCCTTATTTGGAACCCCTCTCCCCACAATAAACCAAATGTAATGGCTGGGCCCCTATTTGGAACCCCTCTCCCCACAATAAACCTAATGTAATGGCTGGGCCCCTATTTGGAACCCCTCTCCCCTAATAAACCAAATGTAATGGCCGGGCCCCTATTTGGAACCCCTCTCCCCTAATAAACCAAATGTAATGGCTGGGCCCCTATTTGGAACCCCTCTCCCCCCTAATAAACCAAATGTAATGGCTGGGCCCCTATTTGGAACCCCTCTCCCCTAATAAACCAAATGTAATGGCTGGGCCCCTATTTGGAACCCCTCTCCCCTAATAAACCAAATGTAATGGCTGGGCCCCTATTTGGAACCCCTCTCCCCATATTAAACCAAATGTAATGGCTGGGCCCCTATTTAGAACCCCTCCCCCCTAATAAACCAGATGTAATGGCTGGGCCCCTATTTGGAACCCCTCTCCCCACAATAAACCAAATGTAATGGCTGGGCCCCTATTTAGAACCCCTCCCCCCTAATAAACCAGATGTAATGGCCGGGCCCCTATTTGGAACCCCTCTCCCCTAGTAAACCAAATGTAATGGCTGGGCCCCTATTTGGAACCCCTCTCCCCCCTAATAAACCAAATGTAATGGCTGGGCCCATATTTGGAACCCCTCTCCCCTAATAAACCAAATGTAATGGCTGGGCCCCTATTTGGAACCCCTCTCCCCTAATAAACCAAATGTAATGGCCGGGCCCCTATTTGGAACCCCTCTCCCCTAATAAACCAAATGTAATGGCTGGGCCCCTATTTGGAACCCCTCTCCCCTAATAAACCAAATGTAATGGCTGGTCCCCTATTTAGAACCCCTCTCCCCCCTAATAAACCAAATGTAATGGCTGGGCCCCTATTTGGAACCCCTCTCCCCTAATAAACCAAATGTAATGGCTGGGCCCCTATTTGGAACCCCTCTCCCCCCTAATAAACCAAATGTAATGGCTGGGCCCCTATTTGGAACCCCTCTCCCCTAATAAACCAAATGTAATGGCTGGGACCCTATTTGGAACCCCTCTCCCCCCTAATAAACCAAATGTAATGGCTGGGCCCCTATTTGGAACCTCTCTCCCCTAATAAACCAAATGTAATGGCTGGGCCCCTATTTGGAACCCCTCTCCCCTAATAAACCAAATGTAATGGCTGGGCCCCTATTTGGAACCCCTCTCCCCTAATAAACCAAATGTAATGGCTAGGCCCCTATTTGGAACCCCTCTCCCCACAATAAACCAAATGTAATGGCTGGGCCCCTATTTGGAACCCCTCTCCCCACAATAAACCAAATGTAATGGCTGGGCCCCTATTTAGAACCCCCCTCCCCACAATAAACCAAATGTAATGGCTGGGCCCCAATTTAGAACCTCTCTCCCCACAATAAACCAAATGTAATGGCTGGGCCCCTATTTAGAACCCCCCTCCCCACAATAAACCAAATGTAATGGCTGGGCCCCAATTTAGAACCTCTCTCCCCACAATAAACCAAATGTAATGGCTGGGCCCCTATTTGGAACCCCTCTCCCCACAATAAACCAAATGTAATGGCTGGGCCCCTATTTGGAACCCCTCTCCCCTAATAAACCAAATGTAATGGCTGGGCCCCTATTTGGAACCCCTCTCCCCACAATTAACCAAATGTAATGGCTGGGCCCCTATTTGGAACCCTCCCCCCTAATAAACCAAATGTAATTGCTGGGCCCCTATTTGGAACCCCTCCCCCCTAATAAACCAAATGTAATGGCCGGGCCCCTATTTGGAACCCTCCCCCCTAATAAACCAAATGTAATGGCTGGGCCCCTATTTAGAACCCCTCTCCCCTAATAAACCAAATGTAATGGCTGGGCCCCTATTTGGAACCCTCCCCCCTAATAAACCAAATGTAATGGCTGGGCCCCTATTTGGAACCCCTCTCCCCTAATAAACCAAATGTAATGGCTGGGCCCCTATTTGGAACCCCTCTCCCCTAATAAACCAAATGTAATGGCTGGGCCCCTATTTGGAACCCCTCTCCCCTAATAAACCAAATGTAATGGCTGGGCCCCTATTTGGAACCCCTCTCCCCTAATAAACCAAATGTAATGGCTGGGCCCCTATTTGGAACCCCTCTCCCCACAATAAACCAAATGTAATGGCTGGGCCCCTATTTGGAACCCCTCTCCCCTAATAAACCAAATGTAATGGCTGGGCCCCTATTTGGAACCCTCCCCCCTAATAAACCAAATGTAATGGCTGGGCCCCTATTTGGAACCCTCCCCCCTAATAAACCAAATGTAATGGCTGGGCCCCTATTTGGAACCCCTCTCCCCTAATAAACCAAATGTAATGGCTGGGCCCCTATTTGGAACCCCTCTCCCCACAATAAACCAAATGTAATGGCCGGGCCCCTATTTGGAACCCTCCCCCCTAATAAACCAAATGTAATGGCTGGGCCCCTATTTGGAACCCCTCTCCCCTAATAAACCAAATGTAATGGCTGGGCCCCTATTTGGAACCCCTCTCCCCTAATAAACCAAATGTAATGGCTGGGCCCCTATTTGGAACCCCTCTCCCCTAATAAACCAAATGTAATGGCTGGGCCCCTATTTGGAACCCCTCTCCCCATAATAAACCAAATGTAATGGCCGGGCCCCTATTTGGAACCCTCCCCCCTAATAAACCAAATGTAATGGCTGGGCCCCTATTTGGAACCCCTCTCCCCACAATAAACCAAATGTAATGGCCGAGCCCCTATTTGGAACCCCTCTCCCCATAATAAACCAAATGTAATGGCCGGGCCCCTATTTGGAACCCTCCCCCCTAATAAACCAAATGTAATGGCTGGGCCCCTATTTGGAACCCCTCTCCCCACAATTAACCAAATGTAATGGCTGGGCCCCTATTTGGAACCCTCCCCCCTAATAAACCAAATGTAATGGCTGGGCCCCTATTTGGAACCCCTCCCCCCTAATAAACCAAATGTAATGGCCGGGCCCCTATTTGGAACCCTCCCCCCTAATAAACCAAATGTAATGGCTGGGCCCCTATTTAGAACCCCTCTCCCACAATAAACCAAATGTAATGGCTGGGCCCCTATTTGGAACCTCTCCCCTAATAAACCAAATGTAATGGCTGGGCCCCTATTTGGAACCCCTCTCCCCTAATAAACCAAATGTAATGGCTGGGCCCCTATTTGGAACCCCTCTCCCCTAATAAACCAAATGTAATGGCTGGGCCCCTATTTGGAACCCCTCTCCCACAATAAACCAAATGTAATGGCTGGGCCCCTATTTGGAACCCCTCTCCCCTAATAAACCAAGTGTAATGGCTGGGCCCCTATTTGGAACCCCTCTCCCCTAATAAACCAAATGTAATGGCTGGGCCCCTATTTGGAACCCCTCTCCCCTAATAAACCAAATGTAATGGCTGGGCCCCTATTTGGAGCCCCTCTCCCCACAATAAACCAAATGTAATGGCTGGGACCCTATTTGGAACCCCTCTCCCCACAATTAACCAAATGTAATGGCTGGGCCCCTATTTGGAACCCCTCTCCCCACAATTAACCAAATGTAATGGCTGGGCCCCTATTTGGAGCCCCTCTCCCCACAATAAACCAAATGTAATGGCTGGGCCCCTATTTGGAACCCCTCTCCCCACAATTAACCAAATGTAATGGCTGGGCCCCTATTTGGAACCCTCCCCCCTAATAAACCAAATGTAATGGCTGGGCCCCTATTTGGAACCCCTCCCACCTAATAAACCAAATGTAATGGCCGGGCCCCTATTTGGAACCCTCCCCCCTAATAAACCAAATGTAATGGCTGGGCCCCTATTTAGAACCCCTCTCCCCACAATAAACCAAATGTAATGGCTGGGCCCCTATTTGGGACCCCTTTCCCCACAATAAACCAAATGTAATGGCTGGGCCCCTATTTGGAACCCCTCTCCCCACAATAAACCAAATGTAATGGCTGGGCCCCTATTTGGGACCCCTCTCCCCATAATAAATCAAATGTAATGGCTGGGCCCCTATTTGGAACCCCTCTCCCCACAATAAACCTAATGTAATGGCCGGGCCCCTATTTGGAACCCCTCTCCCACAATAAACCAAATGTAATGGCTGGGCCCCTATTTGGAACCTCTCCCCTAATAAACCAAATGTAATGGCTGGGCCCCTATTTGGAACCCCTCTCCCACAATAAACCTAATGTAATGGCTGGGCCCCTATTTGGAACCCCTCTCCCACAATAAACCTAATGTAATGGCTGGGCCCCTATTTGGAACCCCTCTCCCACAATAAACCTAATGTAATGGCTGGGCCCCTATTTGGAACCTCTCCCCACAATAAACCAAATGTAATGGCTGGGCCCCTATTTGGAACCCCTCTCCCACAATAAACCTAATGTAATGGCCGGGCCCCTATTTGGAACCTCTCCCCACAATAAACCAAATGTAATGGCTGGGCCCCTATTTGGAACCCCTCTCCCCACAATAAACCAAATGTAATGGCCGGGCCCCTATTTGGAACCCCTCTCCCCACAATAAACCAAATGTAATGGCCGGGCCCTTATTTGGAACCCCTCTCCCCTAATAAACCAAATGTAATGGCTGGGCCCCTATTTGGAACCCCTCTCCCCTAATAAACCAAATGTAATGGCCGGGCCCCTATTTGGAACCTCTCTCCACCCTAATAAACCAAATGTAATGGCTGGGCCCCTATTTGGAACCCCTCTCCCCTAATAAACCAAATGTAATGGCTGGGCCCCTATTTGGAACCCCTCTCCCCACAATAAACCAAATGTAATGGCCGGGCCCCTATTTGGAACCTCTCCCACAATAAACCAAATGTAATGGCCGGGCCCCTATTTGGAACCCCTCTCCCCACAATAAACCAAATGTAATGGCCGGGCCCCTATTTGGAACCCCTCTCCCCACAATAAACCAAATGTAATGGCCGGGCCCTTATTTGGAACCCCTCTCCCCTAATAAACCAAATGTAATGGCTGGGCCCCTATTTGGAACCCCTCTCCCCTAATAAACCAAATGTAATGGCTGGGCCCCTATTTGGAACCTCTCTCCCCTAATAAACCAAATGTAATGGCCGGGCCCCTATTTGGAACCCCTATCCCCACAATAAACCAAATGTAATGGCCGGGCCCCTATTTGGAACCTCTCCCACAATAATCCAAATGTAATGGCCGGGCCCCTATTTGGAACCCCTCTCCCCACAATAAACCAAATGTAATGGCTGGGCCCCTATTTGGAACCCCTCTCCCCACAATAAACCAAATGTAATGGCCGGGCCCCTATTTGGAACCTCTCCCACAATAATCCAAATGTAATGGCCGGGCCCCTATTTGGAACCTCTCCCACAATAAACCAAATGTAATGGCTGGGCCCCTATTTGGAACCTCTCTCCCCTAATAAACCAAATGTAATGGCTGGGCCCCTATTTGGAACCCCTCTCCCCTAATAAACCTAATGTAATGGCTGGGCCCCTATTTGGAACCCCTCTCCCCACAATAATCCAAATGTAATGGCTGGGCCCCTATTTGGAACCCTCTCCCCACAATAATCCAAATGTAATGGCCGGGCCCCTATTTGGAACCCCTCTCCCCTAATAAACCAAATGTAATGGCCGGGCCCCTATTTGGAACCCCTCTCCCACAATAAAACAAATGTAATGGCTGGGCCCCTATTTGGAACCCCTCTCCCCACAATAAACCAAATGTAATGGCTGGGCCCCTATTTGGAACCCCTCTCCCTACAATAAACCAAATGTAATGGCTGGGCCCCTATTTGGAACCCCTCTCCCTACAATAAACCAAATGTAATGGCTGGGCCCCTATTTGGAACCCCTCTCCCCACAATAAACCAAATGTAATGGCCGGGCCCCTATTTGGAACCCCTCTCCCCTAATAAACCTAATGTAATGGCTGGGCCCCTATTTGGAACCCCTCTCCCCTAATAAACCTAATGTAATGGCTGGGCCCCTATTTGGAACCCCTCTCCCCACAATAATCCAAATGTAATGCCGGGCCCCTATTTGGAACCCTCTCCCCACAATAATCCAAATGTAATGGCCGGGCCCCTATTTGGAACCCCTCTCCCCACAATAATCCAAATGTAATGGCCGGGCCCCTATTTGGAACCCTCTCCCCACAATAAACCTAATGTAATGGCTGGGCCCCTATTTGGAACCCCTCTCCCACAATAAAACAAATGTAATGGCTGGGCCCCAATTTAGAACCCCTCTCCCTACAATAAACCAAATGTAATGGCTGGGCCCCTGAGCTCCTGACCCCACAGCAATCAGGCCTGTGTCAGTATTGAGACTTTATAGAAAACTGAGATACAAGCGGGCCCTGCCAGCTCTTATAGATAATAAGGGGCCCAGACACAATATAGGCTGTATAGAGTCCGGGCCCCCTGTAACCTATATGTAATGACTGGGCCCTTAGTTTAAAATGAGACCCTGACCCCAATGCAAGTCTTAAGACTTTACAGGAAACGGGGAGGCCGATTCATTAATAGCGGCAGGTAGCGACAGTTGAGCGACTGTAGCAGTATTTTCACAGCGCCCGCTAGTAGTCGCTGTGCTTGGCCATTGTACGGTTGTTGATAGCGACTGAGTCGGTGTGCGGTAATGTTGAATACGGGGTGATGAGTCGCTATTTGACAGGTTCCGCGCTGTATGGGTGCGCATGATAGCGACTGGTCAGAGCGACCGGCTCCCACCATATTCATCAAAAAATCACGCTCAAAAAATTAAAGCGCTGTGAAATGCATGTTTAAACCCCAGAGCGCTGGCGGCACTAACCCCCCCAAACCACCATATTTTTGGAAACCAAAAAAAAAAAAAATTTAAAGAATTTAGTAATATGAATACAATAATATCAGACCTGTAATATCAATTCTGCACAATTTTTTTTTTCTTTTTTTTTCCTTAAAAAAATATCTAACATTGCAGAAGTGGTCACAGAATTTTTCACATTTAAAAAAAAAAAAAAACATTAATAACAATTAATTATGAATATTTAAAGATTGTTCCATTGAAATGCATTGGAGAGCGCCAGGTAGCGAGAGGTCATACCTGTCGCTGTTCAAGGTCGGACGCTGGCGCTGTGGGCTGAGGCTGGAATAATGATGAATGAGTCGCTATATGGCGCTATCTCAGTCGCTAAGCAGGATCGGCTTGATAAATGTGTGATTGTGGTGGGGAGCCGGCGTTCTCGTGGCGGGGCCCGTCATTACCGGTCGCTCACCAGTCGCTACCTGTCGCTATTCCTTCATAAATAAGGGCCTAAGGTTCAAACAAGGGGCCCAGCCAGCACTTATTATCAGGGGCCCAAATATAGGCTGTATAGAGCCCAGGCCCCTTGTAACCTTTATGGATGATTAGGGCCCAGCCAACACATATAGGGTATGAGGGGCCCAGACCCAATATAGGCTGTATAGAGTCCGGGCCCCTTGTAACCTTTAAGAACAATTAGGGCCCAGCCAACACCATTAAGGTATGAGGGGCCCAGACCCAATATAGGCTGTATAGAGTCCGGGCCCCTTGTAACCTTTAAGAACAATTAGGGCCCAGCCAACACCATTAAGGTATGAGGGGCCCAGACCCAATATAGGCTGTATAGAGTCCGGGCCCCTTGTAACCTTTAAGAATAATTAGGGCCCAGCCAACACCATTAAGGTATGAGGGGCCCAGACCCAGTATAGGCTGTAAAGAGTCGGGGCCCCCTGTAACCCATATGTAATGGCTGGGCCCCTAGTTTGAACTGAGACCCTGATCCCAAGGCAACCAGGCTCATCTCAGTATTGAGACTTTATAGGAAACTGAAGATCAAACAAGGGGCCCAGCCAGAACTTATTGGTTATCAGGGGCCCAATATAGGCTGTACAGAGTATGGATCCCCCGTAACTTAAATTAAATGACTGGGCCCCTAGTTTGTTTTTCTTTTTTGGGTTTTTGAACGTTTTGAACTGAGCCTGAAGGCTGCCAACGTGAATTATAACCTAAATGTAACTAGCCTGACCACCAGGGAAACCAGGATCATCTCAGTATTGAGACTTTATAGAAAAATTAGGTTTGAACAAAGGGCCCAGCCAGCACTTATAGGTTCCTCTGGTGGCCCTAAGAATGATTCCTTCTGGAGGTGGCCCCAAGAATGATTCCCTCTGGTGGTCACCCCAAGAATGATTCCCTCTGGTGGTGGCCCCAAGAATGATTCCCTCTGGTGGTGGCCCCAAGAATGATTCCCTCTGGTGGTCACCCCAAGAATGATTCCCTTGGCCCCAAGAATGATTCCCTCTGGTGGTGGCCCCAAGAATGATTCCCTCTGGTGGTCACCCCAAGAATGATTCCCTTGGCCCCAAGAATGATTCCCTCTGGTGGTGGCCCCAAGAATGATTCCCTCTGGTGGCCCCAAGAATGATTCCCTCTGGTGGTGGCCCCAAGAATGATTCCCTCTGGTGGCCCCAAGAATGATTCCCTCTGGTGGTGGCCCCAAGAATGATTCCCTCTGGTGGCCCCAAGAATGATTCCCTTGGCCCCAAGAATGATTCCCTCTGGTGGTGGCCCCAAGAATGATTCCCTCTGGTGGTGGCCCCAAGAATGATTCCCTCTGGTGGTGGCCCTAAGAATGATTCCCTCTGGTGGTCACCCCAAGAATGATTCCCTTGGCCCCAAGAATGATTCCCTCTGGTGGCCCCCGAGAATGATTTCCTCTGGTGACCCCAAGAATGATTTCCTCTGGTGACCCCGAGAATGATTTCCTCTGGTGACCCCGAGAATGATTTCCTCTGGTGACCCCAAGAATGATTCCCTCTGGTGGTGGCCCCAAGAATGATTCCCTCTGGTGGTCACCCCAAGAATGATTCCCTTGGCCCCAAGAATGATTCCCTCTGGTGGTGGCCCCAAGAATGATTTCCTCTGGTGGCCCCAAGAATGATTCCCTCTGGTGGTGGCCCCAAGAATGATTCCCTCTGGTGGCCCCAAGAATGATTCCCTTGGCCCCAAGAATGATTCCCTTGGCCCCAAGAATGATTCCCTCTGGTGACCCCAAGAATGATTCCCTCTGGTGGTGGCCCCAAGAATGATTCCCTTGGCCCCAAGAATGATTCCCTTGGCCCCAAGAATGATTCCCTCTGGTGGCCCCCGAGAATGATTTCCTCTGGTGACCCCAAGAATGATTTCCTCTGGTGACCCCGAGAATGATTTCCTCTGGTGGCCCCGAGAATGATTTCCTCTGGTGGTGACCCTCGAGAATGATTTCCTATGGTGACCCCGAGAATGATTTCCTCTGGTGACCCCGAGAATGATTTCCTCTGGTGACCCCGAGAATGATTTCCTCTGGTGACCCCGAGAATGATTTCCTCTGGTGACCCCGAGAATGATTTCCTCTGGTGACCCCGAGAATGATTTCCTCTGGTGGCCCCGAGAATGATTTCCTCTGGTGGTGACCCTCGAGAATGATTTCCTCTGGTGACCCCAAGAATGATTTCCTCTGGTGACCCCGAGAATGATTTCCTCTGGTGACCCCGAGAATGATTTCCTCTGGTGGCCCCGAGAATGATTTCCTCTGGTGGTGACCCTCGAGAATGATTTCCTATGGTGACCCCAAGAAGGATTTCCTCTGGTGACCCCGAGAATGATTTCCTCTGGTGGTGACCCTCGAGAATGATTTCCTCTGGTGACCCCGAGAATGATTTCCTCTGGTGACCCCCGAGAATGATTTCCTCTGGTGACCCCGAGAATGATTCAGTCCTGCCTGTAGATCAGGAAATGAAGAGTCCGCCATCTTCCATAGATCCAGGCTACCGATAGCCAGTTACTCATCTTTACTCACCGGAAAACCTCAGACCTCTGACGGATGAACCAGATAAAATCTCTTAAGGTTATCATATCGCCATCATATTCCGTGGCACTGTACAAAGTAGAGATTACAGGAGCTAAGGAGTTATTACTTTAACACACAGAAATACACATTGATACAGAACATGAGGGATGTGAGCTTACAACAACATGACGGCCATGTAGGCGATATTTCCCCTTCCCGGCTTCATTTCTGGACTCATATAGAATGTGGACACAGAACAGAACGGAAAAAAAAGGAGGCGCGTGGAATCCGGACGCATCCCCGTCATCAGCGTCCGATCAGAAGCTCAGCAACAATCTTATCTGCAATCATAGACTATGAATGTTTCTGCTCCACCGCATCATGCCACAGTGCTGAGTGTGAGGAGGAGGATCCCCACATTACTGCTCTGCACCTAACCGCTGCTCAGCCCCCTCCATTATATCCTAATAGATTGTAAGCTCTTCTCCTCCTGTATCCTCCCGTATACCCTAATAGAGTGTAAGCTCTTCTCCTTCTGTATCCTCCCTTATACCCTAATAGAGTGTAAGCTCTTCTCCTCCTGTATCCTCCCTTATACCCTAATAGAGTGTAAGCTCTTCTCCTCCTGTATCCTCCCTTATACCCTAATAGAGTGTAAGCTCTTCTCCTCCTGTATCCTCCCTTATACCCTAATAGAGTGTAAGCTCTTCTCCTCCTTTATCCTCCAGCGCTATATAAATGTATAATAACAGTGTGTGAGTGTGGAGGAGACATTAGAGTGTGAGCTCTGAGGGACAGGAGGTCATGTGACTGCTTCTATGTACAGCGCTGTGGTATATGTCAGCTCTATATAATGTATAATAACAGTGTGTGAGTGTGGGGGAGACATTAGAGTGTGAGCTCTGAGGGACAGGGGGTCATGTGACTGCTTCTATGTACAGCGTTGTGGTCTATGTCAGCGCTATGAATGGAGACGTTTTACTTTCCCACCCAGCAGCTGTCAGGTAAGTATTCCGCTCTCTGATTGGCTGACACATAGCGCTGGCTGTTTGCAGAATTTTCTCGGTGACCCGGGGCTGGAACCTTCAATCTCAATTAGCCCCCCAGACTCCGGCTTCCTCCTCAGGTCAGCGCAGACACTGCGGCCGGGCGGCTGCCAAACTGCTCTGGGAGGGACTGTAAATCCCGAGTAATTGGACGTTATACGGATAATATATTTCAAGCTGAAGATAAATGGAGGCCTCAGGCCGAGCGTGATGAATGTCAGACCAGGGAGAGGGAGAGCAACAAGAAACAGCTTCATTTTTCTCCAACATGTCAGAGATCAACATATGTAGTAACGTGCCGCTCATCAATTAGTGACATCACTGTGAATGCTGCCTATCCAATCACTAGAGAGCGGTGACATCACTGCGAATGCTGCCTATCCAATCACTAGAGAGCGGTGACATCACTGAGAATGCCTCCTATCCAATCACTAGAGAGCGGTGACATCACTGCGAATGCTGCCTATCCAATCACTAGAGAGCGGTGACATCACTGAGAATGCCTCCTATCCAATCACTAGAGAGCGGTGACATCACTGAGAATGCCTCCTATCCAATCACTAGAGAGCGGTGACATCACTGAGAATGCCTCCTATCCAATCACTAGAGAGCGGTGACATCACTGAGAATGCCTCCTATCCAATCACTAGAGAGCGGTGACATCACTGAGAATGCCTCCTATCCAATCACTAGAGAGCGGTGACATCACTGAGAATGCCTCCTATCCAATCACTAGAGAGCGGTGACATCACTGAGAATGCCGCCTATCCAATCACTAGAGAGCGGTGACATCACTGAGAATGCCTCCTATCCAATCACTAGAGAGCGGTGACATCACAGAGAATGCCTCCTATCCAATCACTAGAGAGCGGTGACATCACAGAGAATGCCTCCTATCCAATCACTAGAGAGCGGTGACATCACTGAGAATGCCTCCTATCCAATCACTAGAGAGCGGTGACATCACTGAGAATGCCGCCTATCCAATCACTAGAGAGCGGTGACATCACTGAGAATGCAGCCTATCCAATCACTAGAGAGCGGTGACATCACTGAGAATGTCGCCTATCCAATTATTAGAGAGCAGTGACATCACTGAGAATGCCTCCTATCCAATCACTAGAGAGCGGTGACATCACTGAGAATGCCTCCTATCCAATCACTAGAGAGCGGTGACATCACTGAGAATGTCGCCTATCCAATTATTAGAGAGCAGTGACATCACTGAGAATGCCTCCTATCCAATCACTAGAGAGCGGTGACATCACTGAGAATGCCTCCTATCCAATCACTAGAGAGCGGTGACATCACAGAGAATGCCTCCTATCCAATCACTAGAGAGCGGTGACATCACAGAGAATGCCTCCTATCCAATCACTAGAGAGCGGTGACATCACTGAGAATGCCTCCTATCCAATCACTAGAGAGCGGTGACATCACTGAAAATGCCTCCTATCCAATCACTAGAGAGCAGTGACATCACTGAGAATGCCGCCTATCCAATCACTAGAGAGTGGTGATATCACTGAGAATGCCTCCTATCCAATCACTAGAGAGCAGTGACATCACTGAGAATGTCTCCTATCCAATCACTAGAGAGCAGTGACATCACTGAGAATGCCTCCTATCCAATCACTAGAGAGCAGTGACATCACTGAGAATGTCTCCTATCCAATCACTAGAGAGCGGTGACATCACAGAGAATGCCTCCTATCCAATCACTAGAGAGCGGTGACATCACTGAGAATGCCTCCGATCCAATCACTAGAGAGCAGTGACATCACAGAGAATGCCTCCTATACAATCACTAGAGAGCAGTGACATCACAGAGAATGCCTCCTATCCAATCACTAGAGAGCGGTGACATCACAGAGAATGCCTCCTATCCAATCACTAGAGAGCAGTGACATCACAGAGAATGCCTCCTATCCAATCACTAGAGAGCAGTGACATCACAGAGAATGCCTCCTATCCAATCACTAGAGAGCAGTGACATCACAGAGAATGCCTCCTATCCAATCACTAGAGAGCGGTGACATCACAGAGAATGCCTCCTATCCAATCACTAGAGAGCAGTGACATCACAGAGAATGCCTCCTATCCAATCACTAGAGAGCGGTGACATCACTGAGAATGCCTCCTATCCAATCACTAGAGAGCGGTGACATCACTGAGAATGCCTTCTATCCAATCACTAGAGAGCGGTGACATCACAGAGGCCGGTCACTGGGATTGGCAGCCATTCGATCTCAGGGGACCCCGAGTAATTCCTGGTGAGAGATTTCCTGGATGACATTGTTCCCGTGCGCAGATTTTCCTCGCGCTCCTCTTTGCGGCGCTGGGACAATGTTGTGACCTCACAGAAGAAAGGTCGAGAGATCTTTGGAGGGTTGAAGCGGAAACAGCGAACGCTCCGTCCTGGGGAGGAAATCGCCGCTCGCCTGCTCACAATGGGGTTGATTCCGAGCCCATTTCTCGTCATTTTTATGGAGTTCTTGCTACCAAACGAAAAATCACGCGAAAATGAAAACATTTCACAGTAAAGTTCTCGCAGAAAAAAGGCTTTGCTGAATCAGACAAGGGAAAAAAATGATCGAGAATCACGCAAAAAAAAAAAGGTGAGAAAGGGGCTCTGAATCAACCCTATTGAGCCAGGAAAATGCCGCCGCTTAGTAAATCAGAGGCGTGTGCGCGCCGGGCATCCCGAACGCGCAGGGGTGGTGCCTTAAAGTGGACCAAAACCCACCTGGGGGGGGGGGGCGGCACAGGAACCCTCCCCCAGGGTTCCCTCTTCTGTGTCTATGACACTCAGTGAACGGCTTTGCCCTTCTGCAATGGGGAGTAATGGCAGTGCCATTCAGATAGGCTGGGACGGGAGCGCGCGCTGCGCGGGATGCGACCACTCATTCCCCATTGCAGAAGGGCAGAGCCATTGGCCGAGTGGCACCTCATTGTAGGATAGATGAAGCCACGCCCCCTCATTGTAGGATAGATGAAGCCACGCCCCCTCGTTGATTGATGGATAGGAGATACATTGTAACAGTTACATCAATAGAAACACTTTGAATAGGTAAATGAATCATTTATTGCTGCAGATCTGCATGTTACACCTCAAAGAAGGACAATATGTAAATGAAGCCACACCCCCTCATTGAGGGATGGATGAAGCCACACCCCTCATTGAGGGATGGATGAAGCCACGCCCCTCGTTGTAGGATAGATGAAGCCACGCCCCCTCATTGTAGGATAGATGAAGCCACGCCCCCTCGTTGATTGATGGATAGGAGATACATTGTAACTGTTACAATAATAGAAACACTTTGAATAGGTAAATTAATCATTTATTGCTGTAGATCTGCATGTTACACCTCAAAGATGGACAATATGTAAATGAAGCCACGCCCCTCATTGAGGGATGGATGAAGCCACGCCCCCTCGTTGATTGATGGATAGGAGATACATTGTAACAGTTACATCAATAGAAACACTTTGAATAGGGAAATGAATCATTTATTGCTGTAGATCTGCATGTTACACCTCAAAGATGGACAATATGTAAATGAAGCCACGCCCCTCATTGAGGGATGGATGAAGCCACGCCCCCTCGTTGATTGATGGATAGGAGATACATTGTAACAGTTACATCAATAGAAATACTTTGAATAGGGAAATGAATCATTTATTGCTGCAGATCTGCATGTTACAGGTCAAAGAGGGGCGATATGTAAATGAAGGCACAACACCTCATTGTAGGATAGATGAAGCCACGGCCCCTCACTGAGGGACGCATGAAGCCACGCCCCCTCATTGAGAAATGTGTAGGAGATACATTTTAACAGTTACAACAATAGAAACACTTTAAATTGGCAAATAAATCATTTATTGCGGCAGATCTGAATGTTACACGTCATAGAGGGGCAATATGTAAATGAAGCCACGCCTCCCCATTGAGGAATATTAAGCCACGCCCCCCACATTGAGATATGTATGAAGCTACGCCCCCACATTGAGATATGGATGAAGCCACACCCCCTAATTGAGGAATGTGTAGGAGATACATTGTAACAGTTACAACAATAGAAACACTATTGAATCATTTATTGCTGCAGATCTGAATGTTACACCTCAAAGAGGGACAAATGAGAACAACGAGGGACAGAGGGACATGGACTCATAAGAGGGACAGTCCCTCCAAATCAGGGACACTCATGCATGGTGGGAATGGGGTCACATGACAGCCCGAATACTCTGTGTGTTGCACTGTAGGGACTCCCACCCTTTCCTGTGCTTCTGGCTCCCTGGACCCCGACTGATCCCTCGTCCCTCTTTGTCGGCCAAGCAGGATTCAGGGCCACGGGGGGGGGGGGGGGGGGGGGAGAAGGAGGAGGGGGCGCGCAGCTGGTCCGGGCTGATAAATGAGGCCTCATCTTAGAAGCCAGAAGAGATCTGGACGGGACTTCTCTCCTGGCTGCTCGCAACCTCTTACATTCCATAACTGGGGATGAGATTAATGATGGGATCTTCCTACAAGCGCAGCGGGCCCTCGTAGCACGCAACCCCATTTCCCAGAATACACTGGGAGGCCGCAGGCTGCACTTGTTCCATGAGGGTTTTTTTTTTTTCATTTTTTTTTTAGCACTTTCCCAGAAATTCCACAGAAATGTCACAGTCACGATTTTCAGGGATGATTCATGAGCGTTCGGTAAAAATAAAAATTCAGCGGGAATGTGGCCAGGTTGTGCCGAGCGTCCGGAGGGGCCGGGAGGAAAGGGTTAAACCACTCAGGGGTGCGCGGGGTCATAATAACCTCTCTATGGGAAGTCAGGGAAAGCTGCGGAGGAACCCACACAGTGCTGTCCAGTGTCAGACTAGCCCACCAGATTCTCTCTGGTGACCCCAAAATGATTTCCTATGGTGACCCCAAAAATGATTTCCTCTGGGACCCCAAAAATGATTTCCTCTGGTGACCCCGAGAATGATTTCCTCTGGTGACCCTGAGAATGATTTCCTCTGGTGACCCCATGAATGATTTCCTCTGGTGACCCTGAGAATGATTTCCTCTGGTGACCCCAAGAATGATTTCCTCTGGTGACCCCGAGAATTATTTCCTCTGGTGAGCCCGAGAATGATTTCTTCTGGTGACCCCGAGAATGATTTCCTCTGGTGACCCCGAGAATGATTTCCTCTGGTGACCCCAAGAATGATTTCTTCTGGTGACCCCGAGAATGATTTCCTCTGGTGACCCCGAGAATGATTTCCCCTAGTGACCCCGAGAATGATTTCCTCTGGTGGCCCCGAGAATGATTTCCTCTGGTGACCCCGAGAATGATTTCCCCTGGTGACCCCGAGAATTATTTCTTCTGGTGACCCCGAGAATGATTTCCTCTGGTGACCCCGAGAATGGTTTCCTCTGGTGACCCCGAGAATGGTTTCCTCTGGTGACCCCGAGAATGATTTCCTCTGGTGACCCCGAGAATGATTTCCTCTGGTGACCCCGAGAATGATTTCCTCTGGTGACCCCGAGAATGATTTCCTCTGCTGACCCCGAGAATGATTTCCTCAGGTGACCCCGAGAATGGTTTCCTCTGGTGGCCCCGAGAATGATTTCCTCTGGTGGCCCCGAGAATGATTTCCTCTGGTGGCCCCGAGAATGATTTCCTCTGGTGACCCCGAGAATGATTTCCTCTGGTGACCCCGAGAATGATTTCCTCTGGTGACCCCGAGAATGATTTCCTCTGGTGGCCCCGAGAATGATTTCCTCTGGTGGCCCCGAGAATGATTTCCTCTGGTGGCCCCGAAAATGATTTCCTCTGGTGACCCTGAGAATGATTTCCTCTGGTGACCCCGAGAATGATTTCCTCTGGTGACTCCAAGAATGATTTCCTCTGGTGACCCTGAGAATGATTTCTTCTGGTGACCCCGAGAATGATTTCCTCTGGTGACCCCGAGAATGATTACCTCTGGTGACTCCAAGTCAAACACAAACGCGCCCCATAGAAGTCTATGGCAATACAACGCAAGTGAAACGCGGAAAAGCGCAGCAGTGTGAAAGGAGTTTTAGGCAGTGGAATGAATGATGGCGGGTGTGACCCCGGGGCGAGTGCAGGAGGAACGCGGCTCAGCTGCAGCATCTGTTGGTTGCAGATCCCCCTGGACCGTTGGTTATGAAGTCGATCGACCTTCACATTTCTTTGTTATGAAATCTTCATCTTGGATCCAACTCTCCGGCACACACATTATTAATTAGGAAATTAGGAGGCGAGGGCGAGCCCCCTCCCCTCCCCCGCCCCTCGGCCTAATGAGCAAATTCCCCAACCGTGACGCCATCGAAACCGAGCTGCACGCCAACATCCACTGCATTCGGGATCCAGAACAATGACACACTGACACTCGGGATCCAGAACAATGACACGCTGACACTCAGGATCCAGAACAATGACACGCTGACACTCAGGATCCAGAACAATGACACCCTGACACTCAGGATCCAGAACAATGACACACTGACACTCAGGATCCAGAACAATGACACGCTGACACTCAGGATCCAGAACAATGACACGCTGACATTTAGGATCCAGAACAATGACACGCTGACACTCAGGATCCAGAACAATGACACGCTGACAATTAGGATCCAGAACAATGACACCCTGACACTTATGATATAGAACAATGACACACTGACACTCGGGATCCAGAACAATGACACGCTGACACTCAGGAGCTAGAACAATGACACACTGACACTCAGGATCCAGAACAATGACACACTGACACTCAGGATCCAGAACAATGACACGCTGACACTCAGGATCCAGAACAATGACACGCTGACATTCGGGATCCAGAACAATGACACGCTGACACTCAGGATCCAGAACAATGACACGCTGACACTCGGGATCCAGAACAATGACACGCTGACACTCGGGATCCAGAACAATGACACGCTGACACTCGGGATCCAGAACAATTACACGCTGACACTCGGGTGTCAAAAACAATGACACGCTGACACTCGGGATCCAGAACAATGACACGCTGACACTCGGGATCCAGAACAATTACACGCTGACACTCAGGATCCAGAACAATGACACGCTGACACTCGGGATCCAGAACAATGACACTTTGACACTCAGGATCCAGAGCAAAGACACGCTGACACTCAGGAGCCAGAACAATGACACGCTGACACTCGGGATCCAGAACAATGACACGCTGACACTCAGGATCCAGAACAATGACACGCTGACACTCAGGATCCAGAACAATGACACGCTGACACTCAGGATCCAGAACAATGACACGCTGACACTCAGGATCCAGAACAATGACACGCTGACACTCAGGATCCAGAGCAATGACACGCTGACACTCGGGATCCAGAACAATGACACGCTGACACTCGGGATCCAGCGCAATGACACGCTGACACTCAGGATCCAGAACAATGACACGCTGACACTCAGGATCCAGAACAATGACACGCTGACACTCAGGATCCAGAACAATGACACGCTGACACTCAGGATCCAGAACAATGACACGCTGACACTCGGGATCCAGAACAATGACACGCTGACACTCAGGATCCAGAACAATTACACTTTGACACTCAGGATCCAGAGCAATGACACGCTGACACTCGGAATCCAGAACAATGACACGCTGACACTCAGGATCCAGAACAATGACACGCTGACACTCAGGATCCAGAACAATGACACGCTGACACTCAGGATCCAGAGCAATGACACGCTGACACTCAGGATCCAGAACAATGACACGCTGACACTCGGGATCCAGAACAATGACACGCTGACACTCAGGATCCAGAACAATGACACGCTGACACTCAGGATCCAGAACAATGACACGCTGACACTCAGGAGCCAGAACATTGACACGCTGACACTCGGGATCCAGAACAATGACACGCTGACACTCAGGATACAGAACAATGACACGCTGACACTCAGGATCCAGAACAATGACACGCTGACACTCAGGAGCCAGAACATTGACACGCTGACACTCGGGATCCAGAACAATGACACCCTGACACTCAGGATACAGAACAATGACACGCTGACACTCAGGAGCCAGAACATTGACACGCTGACACTCGGGATCCAGAACAATGACACGCTGACACTCAGGATAAAGAACAATGACACGCTGACACTCAGGAGCCAGAACATTGACACGCTGACACTCAGGATACAGAACAATGACACGCTGACACTCAGGATCCAGAACAATGACACGCTGACACTCAGGATCCAGAACAATGACACGCTGACACTCAGGATCCAGAACAATGACACGCTGACACTCAGGATACAGAACAATGACACGCTGACACTCAGGATCCAGAACAATGACACGCTGACACTCAGGATCCAGAACAATGACACGCTGACACTCAGGATCCAGAACAATGACACGCTGACACTCGGGATCCAGAACAATGACACGCTGACACTCAGGATCCAGAGCAATGACACGCTGACACTCAGGATACAGAACAATGACACGCTGACACTCGGGATCCAGAACAATGACACGCTGACACTCAGGATCCAGAACAATGACACGCTGACACTCAGGAGCCAGAACAATGACACGCTGACACTCAGGATCCAGAACAATGACACACTGACACTCGGGATCCAGAACAATGACACACTGACACTCGGGATCCAGAACAATGACACGCTGACACTCGGGATCCAGAAAAATGACACGCTGACACTCAGGATCCAGAACAATGACACGCTGACACTCAGGATCCAGAACAATGACACGCTGACACTCAGGATCCAGAACAATGACACACTGACACTCGGGATCCAGAACAATGACACGCTGACACTCGGGATCCAGAACAATGACACGCTGACACTCGGGATCCAGAATAATGACACGCTGACACTCAGGATCCAGAACAATGACACGCTGACACTCGGGATCCAGAACAATGACACGCTGACACTCGGGATCCAGAACAATGACACGCTGACACTCGGGATCCAGAATAATGACACGCTGACACTCGGGATCCAGAACAATGACACGCTGACACTCAGGATCCAGAACAATGACACGCTGACACTCAGGATCCAGAACAATGACACGCTGACACTCAGGATCCAGAACAATGACACGCTGACACTCAGGATCCAGAACAATGACACGCTGACACTCGGGATCCAGAACAATGACACGCTGACACTCAGGATCCAGAACAATGACACCCTGACACTCGGGATCCAGAACAATGACACGCTGACACTCAGGATCCAGAACAATGACACGCTGACACTCAGGATCCAGAACAATGACACGCTGACACTCAGGATCCAGAAGAATGACACGCTGACACTCGGGATCCAGAACAATGACACGCTGACACTCAGGATCCAGAACAATGACACGCTGACACTCGGGATCCAGAACAATGACACGCTGACACTCGGGAGCCAGAACAATCACACGCTGACACTCAGGATCCAGAACAATCACACGCTGACACTCAGGATCCAGAACAATGACACGCTGACACTCGGGATCCAGAACAATGACACGCTGACACTCGGGATCCAGAACAATGACACGCTGACACTCGGGGGTCCCAGAACAATGACACGCTGACACTCGGGATACAGAACAATGACACGCTGACACTCGGGATCCAGAACAATGACACGCTGACACTCGGGATCCAGAACAATGACACGCTGACACTCGGGATCCAGAACAATGACACGCTGACACTCAGGATCCAGAACAATGACACGCTGACACTCAGGATCCAGAACAATGACACGCTGACACTCAGGATCCAGAACAATGACACGCTGACACTCGGGATCCAGCGCAATGACACGCTGACACTCAGGAGCCAGAACAATGACACGCTGACACTCAGGATCCAGAGCAAGGACAAGCTGACACTCGGGATCCAGAACAATGACACACTGACACTCGGGAGCCAGAACAATGACACGCTGACACTCAGGATCCAGAGCAAGGACACGCTGACACTCGGGATCCAGAACAATTACACGCTGACACTCAGGATCCAGAACAATGACACGCTGACACTCAGGATCCAGAACAATGACACACTGACACTCGGGATCCAGAACAATGACACGCTGACACTCAGGATCCAGAACAATGACACGCTGACACTCAGGATCCAGAACAATGACACGCTGACACTCAGGATCCAGAGCAATGACACGCTGACACTCGGGATCCAGAACAATGACACGCTGACACTCGGGATCCAGCGCAATGACACGCTGACACTCAGGATCCAGAACAATGACACGCTGACACTCAGGATCCAGAACAATGACACGCTGACACTCAGGATCCAGAGCAATGACACGCTGACACTCGGGATCCAGAACAATGACACGCTGACACTCGGGATCCAGCGCAATGACACGCTGACACTCAGGATCCAGAACAATGACACGCTGACACTCAGGATCCAGAACAATGACACGCTGACACTCAGGATCCAGAACAATGACACACTGACACTCAGGATCCAGAACAATGACACACTGACATTTAGGATCCAGAACAATGACACGCTGACACTCAGGATCCAGAACAATGACACGCTGACATTTAGGATCCAGAACAATGACACCCTGACACTTATGATATAGAACAATGACACACTGACACTCAGGATCCAGAACAATGACACGCTGACACTCAGGATCCAGAACAATGACACGCTGACACTCAGGATCCAGAACAATGACACACTGACACTCAGGATCCAGAACAATGACACGCTGACACTCAGGATCCAGAACAATGACACGCTGACATTCGGGATCCAGAACAATTACACGCTGACACTCGGGATCCAGAACAATGACACGCTGACACTCGGGATCCAGAACAATGACACGCTGACACTCGGGATCCAGAACAATGACACGCTGACACTCGGGATCCAGAACAATGACACGCTGACACTCGGGATCCAGAACAATGACACGCTGACACTCGGGATCCAGAACAATGACACGCTGACACTCGGGATCCAGAACAATTACACGCTGACACTCAGGATCCAGAACAATGACACGCTGACACTCGGGATCCAGAACAATGACACTTTGACACTCAGGATCCAGAGCAAAGACACGCTGACACTCAGGAGCCAGAACAATGACACGCTGACACTCGGGATCCAGAACAATGACACGCTGACACTCAGGATCCAGAACAATGACACGCTGACACTCAGGATCCAGAACAATGACACGCTGACACTCAGGATCCAGAACAATGACACGCTGACACTCAGGATCCAGAACAATGACACGCTGACACTCAGGATCCAGAGCAATGACACGCTGACACTCGGGATCCAGAACAATGACACGCTGACACTCGGGATCCAGCGCAATGACACGCTGACACTCAGGATCCAGAACAATGACACGCTGACACTCAGGATCCAGAACAATGACACGCTGACACTCAGGATCCAGAACAATGACACGCTGACACTCAGGATCCAGAACAATGACACGCTGACACTCGGGATCCAGAACAATGACACGCTGACACTCAGGATCCAGAACAATTACACTTTGACACTCAGGATCCAGAGCAATGACACGCTGACACTCGGAATCCAGAACAATGACACGCTGACACTCAGGATCCAGAACAATGACACGCTGACACTCAGGATCCAGAACAATGACACGCTGACACTCGGGATCCAGAACAATGACACGCTGACACTCGGGATCCAGAACAATGACACGCTGACACTCGGGGGTCCCAGAACAATGACACGCTGACACTCGGGATACAGAACAATGACACGCTGACACTCGGGATCCAGAACAATGACACGCTGACACTCGGGATCCAGAACAATGACACGCTGACACTCGGGATCCAGAACAATGACACGCTGACACTCAGGATCCAGAACAATGACACGCTGACACTCAGGATCCAGAACAATGACACGCTGACACTCAGGATCCAGAACAATGACACGCTGACACTCGGGATCCAGCGCAATGACACGCTGACACTCAGGAGCCAGAACAATGACACGCTGACACTCAGGATCCAGAGCAAGGACAAGCTGACACTCGGGATCCAGAACAATGACACACTGACACTGACACGCTGACACTCAGGATAAAGAACAATGACACGCTGACACTCAGGAGCCAGAACATTGACACGCTGACACTCAGGATACAGAACAATGACACGCTGACACTCAGGATCCAGAACAATGACACGCTGACACTCAGGATCCAGAACAATGACACGCTGACACTCAGGATCCAGAACAATGACACGCTGACACTCAGGATACAGAACAATGACACGCTGACACTCAGGATCCAGAACAATGACACGCTGACACTCAGGATCCAGAACAATGACACGCTGACACTCAGGATCCAGAACAATGACACGCTGACACTCGTGATCCAGAACAATGACACGCTGACACTCAGGATCCAGAACAATGACACGCTGACACTCAGGATCCAGAGCAATGACACGCTGACACTCAGGATACAGAACAATGACACGCTGACACTCGGGATCCAGAACAATGACACGCTGACACTCAGGATCCAGAACAATGACACGCTGACACTCAGGAGCCAGAACAATGACACGCTGACACTCAGGATCCAGAACAATGACACACTGACACTCGGGATCCAGAACAATGACACACTGACACTCGGGATCCAGAACAATGACACGCTGACACTCGGGATCCAGAAAAATGACACGCTGACACTCAGGATCCAGAACAATGACACGCTGACACTCAGGATCCAGAACAATGACACACTGACACTCGGGATCCAGAACAATGACACGCTGACACTCGGGATCCAGAACAATGACACGCTGACACTCGGGATCCAGAATAATGACACGCTGACACTCAGGATCCAGAACAATGACACGCTGACACTCGGGATCCAGAACAATGACACGCTGACACTCGGGATCCAGAACAATGACACGCTGACACTCGGGATCCAGAATAATGACACGCTGACACTCAGGATCCAGAATAATGACACGCTGACACTCAGGATCCAGAACAATGACACGCTGACACTCGGGATCCAGAACAATGACACGCTGACACTCAGGATCCAGAACAATGACACGCTGACACTCGGGATCCAGAACAATGACACGCTGACACTCAGGATCCAGAACAATGACACGCTGACACTCAGGATCCAGAACAATGACACGCTGACACTCAGGAACCAGAACAATGACACCCTGACGCTCGGGATCCAGAACAATGACACGCTGACACTCAGGATCCAGAACAATGACACGCTGACACTCAGGATCCAGAACAATGACACGCTGACACTCAGGATCCAGAACAATGACACGCTGACACTCGGGATCCAGAACAATGACACGCTGACACTCAGGATCCAGAACAATGACACCCTGACACTCGGGATCCAGAACAATGACACGCTGACACTCAGGATCCAGAACAATGACACGCTGACACTCAGGATCCAGAACAATGACACGCTGACACTCGGGAGCCAGAACAATGACACGCTGACACTCAGGATCCAGAACAATGACACGCTGACACTCGGGATCCAGAACAATGACACGCTGACACTCGGGAGCCAGAACAATGACACGCTGACACTCAGGATCCAGAACAATCACACGCTGACACTCAGGATCCAGAACAATGACACGCTGACACTCGGGATCCAGAACAATGACACGCTGACACTCGGGATCCAGAACAATGACACGCTGACACTCGGGGGTCCCAGAACAATGACACGCTGACACTCGGGATACAGAACAATGACACGCTGACACTCGGGATCCAGAACAATGACACGCTGACACTCGGGATCCAGAACAATGACACGCTGACACTCGGGATCCAGAACAATGACACGCTGACACTCAGGATCCAGAACAATGACACGCTGACACTCAGGATCCAGAACAATGACACGCTGACACTCAGGATCCAGAACAATGACACGCTGACACTCGGGATCCAGAGCAATGACACGCTGACACTCGGGAGCCAGAACAATGACACGCTGACACTCAGGATCCAGAACAATGACACGCTGACACTCAGGAGCCAGAACAATGACACGCTGACACTCAGGATCCAGAGCAAGGACACGTTGACACTCGGGATCCAGAACAATGACACACTGACACTCGGGAGCCAGAACAATGACACGCTGACACTCAGGATCCAGAGCAAGGACACGCTGACACTCGGGATCCAGAACAATTACACGCTGACACTCAGGATCCAGAACAATGACACGCTGACACTCAGGATCCAGAACAATGACACACTGACACTCGGGATCCAGAACAATGACACGCTGACACTCAGGATCCAGAACAATGACACGCTGACACTCAGGATCCAGAACAATGACACGCTGACACTCAGGATCCAGAGCAATGACACGCTGACACTCGGGATCCAGAACAATGACACGCTGACACTCGGGATCCAGCGCAATGACACGCTGACACTCAGGATCCAGAACAATGACACGCTGACACTCAGGATCCAGAACAATGACACGCTGACACTCAGGATCCAGAACAATGACACGCTGACACTCAGGATCCAGAACAATGACACGCTGACACTCGGGATCCAGAACAATGACACGCTGACACTCAGGATCCAGAACAATTACACTTTGACACTCAGGATCCAGAGCAATGACACGCTGACACTCGGAATCCAGAACAATGACACGCTGACACTCAGGATCCAGAACAATGACACGCTGACACTCAGGATCCAGAACAATGACACGCTGACACTCAGGATCCAGAGCAATGACACGCTGACACTCAGGATCCAGAACAATGACACGCTGACACTCGGGATCCAGAACAATGACACGCTGACACTCAGGATCCAGAACAATGACACGCTGACACTCGGGATCCAGAACAATGACACGCTGACACTCAGGATCCAGAACAATGACACGCTGACACTCGGGATCCAGAACAATGACACGCTGACACTCAGGAACCAGAACAATGACACCCTGACGCTCGGGATCCAGAACAATGACACGCTGACACTCAGGATCCAGAACAATGACACGCTGACACTCAGGATCCAGAACAATGACACGCTGACACTCGGGATCCAGAACAATGACACGCTGACACTCAGGATCCAGAACAATGACACGCTGACACTCGGGATCCAGAACAATGACACGCTGACACTCAGGAACCAGAACAATGACACGCTGACACTCAGGATCCAGAACAATGACACGCTGACACTCGGGATCCAGAACAATGACACGCTGACACTCAGGAACCAGAACAATGACACCCTGACGCTCGGGATCCAGAACAATGACACGCTGACACTCAGGATCCAGAACAATGACACGCTGACACTCAGGATCCAGAACAATGACACGCTGACACTCAGGATCCAGAACAATGACACCCTGACACTCGGGATCCAGAACAATGACACGCTGACACTCAGGATCCAGAACAATGACACGCTGACACTCAGGATCCAGAACAATGACACGCTGACACTCAGGATCCAGAAGAATGACACGCTGACACTCGGGAGCCAGAACAATGACACGCTGACACTCAGGATCCAGAACAATGACACGCTGACACTCGGGATCCAGAACAATGACACGCTGACACTCGGGAGCCAGAACAATGACACGCTGACACTCAGGATCCAGAACAATCACACGCTGACACTCAGGATCCAGAACAATGACACGCTGACACTCGGGATCCAGAACAATGACACGCTGACACTCGGGATCCAGAACAATGACACGCTGACACTCGGGGGTCCCAGAACAATGACACGCTGACACTCGGGATACAGAACAATGACACGCTGACACTCGGGATCCAGAACAATGACACGCTGACACTCGGGATCCAGAACAATGACACGCTGACACTCGGGATCCAGAACAATGACACGCTGACACTCAGGATCCAGAACAATGACACGCTGACACTCAGGATCCAGAACAATGACACGCTGACACTCAGGATCCAGAACAATGACACGCTGACACTCGGGATCCAGAGCAATGACACGCTGACACTCGGGAGCCAGAACAATGACACGCTGACACTCAGGATCCAGAACAATGACACGCTGACACTCAGGAGCCAGAACAATGACACGCTGACACTCAGGATCCAGAGCAAGGACACGCTGACACTCGGGATCCAGAACAATGACACACTGACACTCGGGAGCCAGAACAATGACACGCTGACACTCAGGAGCCAGAACAATGACACGCTGACACTCAGGATCCAGAGCAAGGACACGCTGACACTCGGGATCCAGAACAATGACACACTGACACTCGGGAGCCAGAACAATGACACGCTGACACTCAGGATCCAGAGCAAGGACACGCTGACACTCGGGATCCAGAACAATTACACGCTGACACTCAGGATCCAGAACAATGACACGCTGACACTCAGGATCCAGAACAATGACACACTGACACTCGGTATCCAGAACAATGACACGCTGACACTCAGGATCCAGAACAATGACACGCTGACACTCAGGATCCAGAACAATGACACGCTGACACTCAGGATCCAGAGCAATGACACGCTGACACTCGGGATCCAGAACAATGACACGCTGACACTCGGGATCCAGCGCAATGACACGCTGACACTCAGGATCCAGAACAATGAGACGCTGACACTCAGGATCCAGAACAATGACACGCTGACACTCAGGATCCAGAACAATGACACGCTGACACTCAGGATCCAGAACAATGACACGCTGACACTCGGGATCCAGAACAATGACACGCTGACACTCAGGATCCAGAACAATTACACTTTGACACTCAGGATCCAGAGCAATGACACGCTGACACTCGGAATCCAGAACAATGACACGCTGACACTCAGGATCCAGAACAATGACACGCTGACACTCAGGATCCAGAACAATGACACGCTGACACTCAGGATCCAGAGCAATGACACGCTGACACTCAGGATCCAGAACAATGACACGCTGACACTCGGGATCCAGAACAATGACACGCTGACACTCAGGATCCAGAACAATGACACGCTGACACTCGGGATCCAGAACAATGACACGCTGACACTCAGGATCCAGAACAATGACACGCTGACACTCGGGATCCAGAACAATGACACGCTGACACTCAGGAACCAGAACAATGACACCCTGACGCTCGGGATCCAGAACAATGACACGCTGACACTCAGGATCCAGAACAATGACACGCTGACACTCAGGATCCAGAACAATGACACGCTGACACTCAGGATCCAGAACAATGACACGCTGACACTCAGGATCCAGAACAATGACACGCTGACACTCGGGATCCAGAACAATGACACGCTGACACTCAGGATCCAGAACAATGACACCCTGACACTCGGGATCCAGAACAATGACACGCTGACACTCAGGATCCAGAACAATGACACGCTGACACTCAGGATCCAGAACAATGACACGCTGACACTCAGGATCCAGAAGAATGACACGCTGACACTCGGGAGCCAGAACAATGACACGCTGACACTCAGGATCCAGAACAATGACACGCTGACACTCGGGATCCAGAACAATGACACGCTGACACTCGGGAGCCAGAACAATGACACGCTGACACTCAGGATCCAGAACAATCACACGCTGACACTCAGGATCCAGAACAATGACACGCTGACACTCGGGATCCAGAACAATGACACGCTGACACTCGGGATCCAGAACAATGACACGCTGACACTCGGGGGTCCCAGAACAATGACACGCTGACACTCGGGATACAGAACAATGACACGCTGACACTCGGGATCCAGAACAATGACACGCTGACACTCGGGATCCAGAACAATGACACGCTGACACTCGGGATCCAGAACAATGACACGCTGACACTCAGGATCCAGAACAATGACACGCTGACACTCGGGAGCCAGAACAATGACACGCTGACACTCAGGATCCAGAACAATGACACGCTGACACTCGGGATCCAGAGCAATGACACGCTGACACTCGGGAGCCAGAACAATGACACGCTGACACTCAGGATCCAGAACAATGACACGCTGACACTCAGGAGCCAGAACAATGACACGCTGACACTCAGGATCCAGAGCAAGGACACGCTGACACTCGGGATCCAGAACAATGACACACTGACACTCGGGAGCCAGAACAATGACACGCTGACACTCAGGATCCAGAGCAAGGACACGCTGACACTCGGGATCCAGAACAATTACACGCTGACACTCAGGATCCAGAACAATGACACGCTGACACTCAGGATCCAGAACAATGACACACTGACACTCGGGATCCAGAACAATGACACGCTGACACTCAGGATCCAGAACAATGACACGCTGACACTCAGGATCCAGAACAATGACACGCTGACACTCAGGATCCAGAGCAATGACACGCTGACACTCGGGATCCAGAACAATGACACGCTGACACTCGGGATCCAGCGCAATGACACGCTGACACTCAGGATCCAGAACAATGACACGCTGACACTCAGGATCCAGAACAATGACACGCTGACACTCAGGATCCAGAACAATGACACGCTGACACTCAGGATCCAGAACAATGACACGCTGACACTCGGGATCCAGAACAATGACACGCTGACACTCAGGATCCAGAACAATTACACTTTGACACTCAGGATCCAGAGCAATGACACGCTGACACTCGGAATCCAGAACAATGACACGCTGACACTCAGGATCCAGAACAATGACACGCTGACACTCAGGATCCAGAACAATGACACGCTGACACTCAGGATCCAGAGCAATGACACGCTGACACTCAGGATCCAGAACAATGACACGCTGACACTCGGGATCCAGAACAATGACACGCTGACACTCAGGATCCAGAACAATGACACGCTGACACTCAGGAGCCAGAACATTGACACGCTGACACTCAGGATACAGAACAATGACACGCTGACACTCAGGATCCAGAACAATGACACGCTGACACTCAGGAGCCAGAACATTGACACGCTGACACTCGGGATCCAGAACAATGACACCCTGACACTCAGGATACAGAACAATGACACGCTGACACTCAGGATACAGAACAATGACACGCTGACACTCAGGATCCAGAACAATGACACGCTGACACTCGGGATCCAGAACAATGACACGCTGACACTCAGGATCCAGAACAATGACACGCTGACACTCAGGAGCCAGAACATTGACACGCTGACACTCAGGATACAGAACAATGACACGCTGACACTCAGGATCCAGAACAATGACACGCTGACACTCAGGAGCCAGAACATTGACACGCTGACACTCGGGATCCAGAACAATGACACCCTGACACTCAGGATACAGAACAATGACACGCTGACACTCAGGATCCAGAACAATGACACGCTGACACTCAGGAGCCAGAACATTGACACGCTGACACTCGGGATCCAGAACAATGACACCCTGACACTCAGGATACAGAACAATGACACGCTGACACTCAGGAGCCAGAACATTGACACGCTGACACTCGGGATCCAGAACAATGACACGCTGACACTCAGGATAAAGAACAATGACACGCTGACACTCAGGAGCCAGAACATTGACACGCTGACACTCAGGATACAGAACAATGACACGCTGACACTCAGGATCCAGAACAATGACACGCTGACACTCAGGATCCAGAACAATGACACGCTGACACTCAGGATCCAGAACAATGACACACTGACACTCGGGATCCAGAACAATGACACGCTGACACTCGGGATCCAGAACAATGACACGCTGACACTCGGGATCCAGAACAATGACACGCTGACACTCGGGATCCAGAACAATGACACGCTGACACTCAGGAGCCGGAACAATGACACGCTGACACTCGGGATCCAGAACAATGACACGCTGACATTCAGGATCCAGAACAATGACACACTGACACTCAGGATCCAGAACAATGACACGCTGACACTCAGGATCCAGAACAATGACACGCTGACACTCAGGAGCCAGAACAATGACACGCTGACACTCAGGATCCAGAACAATGACACGCTGACACTCAGGATCCAGAACAATGACACACTGACACTCAGGATCCAGAACAATGACACGCTGACACTCGGGATCCAGAACAATGACACGCTGACACTCAGGATCCAGAATAATGACACGCTGACACTCAGGATCCAGAACAATGACACGCTGACACTCGGGATCCAGAACAATGACACGCTGACACTCAGGATCCCGAACAATGACACCCTGACACTCAGGATCCAGAACAATGACACGCTGACACTCGGGATCCAGAACAATGACACACTGACACTCAGGATCCAGAACAATGACACGCTGACACTCGGGATCCAGAACAATGACACGCTGACACTCAGGATCCCGAACAATGACACCCTGACACTCAGGATCCAGAACAATGACACACCGACACTCAGGATCCAGAACAATGACACGCTGACACTCGGGATCCAGAACAATGACACGCTGACACTCAGGAGCCAGAACAATGACACGCTGACACTCGGGATCCAGAACAATGACACGCTGACACTCAGGATCCAGAGCAATGACACGCTGACACTCAGGATCCAGAACAATGACACGCTGACACTCGGGATCCAGAACAATGACACGCTGACACTCGGGATCCAGAACAATGACACGCTGACACTCGGGATCCAGAACAATGACACGCTGACACTCGGGATCCAGAGCAATGACACGCTGACACTCGGGATCCAGAACAATGACACGCTGACACTCAGGATCCAGAACAATGACACGCTGACACTCAGGATCCAGAACAATGACACGCTGACACTCAGGAGCCGGAACAATGACACGCTGACACTCAGGAGCCGGAACAATGACACGCTGACACTCAGGACCCAGAACAATGACACGCTGACACTCAGGATCCAGAACAATGACACGCTGACACTCGGGATCCAGAACAATGACACGCTGACACTCGGGATCCAGAACAATGACACGCTGACACTCGGGATCCAGAACAATGACACGCTGACACTCAGGATCCAGAACAATGACACGCTGACACTCGGGATCCAGAACAATGACACGCTGACACTCAGGATCCAGAACAATGACACGCTGACACTCGGGATCCAGAACAATGACACGCTGACACTCGGGGTCCAGAACAATGACACGCTGACACTCGGGATCCAGAACAATGACACGCTGACACTCGGGATCCAGAACAATGACACGCTGACACTCAGGATCCAGAACAATGACACGCTGACACCCAGGATCCGAAACAATGACACGCTGACACTCAGGATCCAGAACAATGACACGCTGACACTCGGGATCCAGAACAATGACACGCTGACACTCAGGATCCAGAACAATGACACGCTGACACTCGGGATCCAGAACAATGACACGCTGACACTCAGGAGCCAGAACAATGACACGCTGACACTCAGGATCCAGAACAATGATACGCTGACACTCAGGATCCCGAACAATGACACGCTGACACTCAGGATCCAGAACAATGACACGCTGACACTCAGGATCCAGAACAATGACACGCTGACACTCGGGATCCAGAACAATGACACGCTGACACTCGGGATCCAGAACAATGACACGCTGACACTCGGGATCCAGAACAATGACACGCTGACACTCAGGATCCAGAACAATGACACGCTGACACTCAGGAACCAGAACAATGACACGCTGACACTCAGGTTACAGAACAATGACACTCTGACACTCGGGATCCAGAACAATGACACGCTGACACTCAGGTTACAGAACAATGACACGCTGACACTCGGGATCCAGAACAATGACACGCTGACACTCAGGATCCAGAACAATGACACGCTGACACTCGGGATCCAGAACAATGACACGCTGACACTCGGGATCCAGAACAATGACACACTGACATGCGCAGCGTCCTTATTATTTCTCTCTATTTCGGGCCCCCTTAGGTAAGCGTGAGCGCGGTGGTGGTTTCCCCGGGTGGCTGGGGAGGCGCTGACCCCGTACAGGTTCGGCTTCCAAGATGGCGGCCGGCCAATCCGCTCCTGCGATTGGTGGACCTTCCCTTTATCAGATCCATCTCTATTGGCGGAGGCCGGGATCTGGGAAAATGCTCCGAGCAGGGGATGAATTCCCGGAAAATGTAGAATCTCCTTTTTCTGGCCGTTTAACCCCTTCCCGTCCGCAGGGAGCAGCGCGGCCCTGCAGACGCTCGTATGATGTCATAGATCTCTGGATATGTCCGGTCAGATTATGCAGATTATGGGAACCGGCAGCTGCGTCCCTACAGATTTTAGATTCCATCTGGGGAAATTTCCGGATTAGGGATAGAAAATCTGCGACATGGGAAGCTGCTCACTAATGATGAGGAAGCCGCGGGTGCGAGATGCCCGGGGCTGCCATAGGGGTAACCAAAGGGGGCGCTGCTGCACTGGGACCCATTATGGGGAGGCGCCTCACTGTGGCTACAGCTCCTCATTCTGAAACAGATGAGCTCTGATATGTTGCAATGGGGAACTTACCCAAATTTTATGGGCTGTGTCCACGCTCCCTACAGATAAGCTGGGGGTGGGGAGCGTGCAAGCTGCTGGGGATGCGGCCGCTCTCATTCCCGAATATCAAAGTCGTTTGCTGAATGACATATATTAAGGCCCTTATTTAACAAGGGATAGCGCCAGGTAGCGAATGGTGAGCGAACGATAATGACGGTCACCGCCACGAGTACGCCGGCTCCCCTCCGCAATCACACATTTATCAAGCCGATCCTGCTTAGCGACTGACAGAGCGCCAGATAGCGAATCATTCATCATTATTCCAGCCTCACCCCACAGCGCCAGCGAGCGACCTTGAACAGCGACAGGTATGACCTCTCGCTACCTGGCGCTCTCCAATGCATTTCAATGGAACAATCTTTAAATATTCATAATTCATTGCTATTAGTGTTTTTTTTTGTTTTTTTTTAATGTCAAAAATTCTGTGACCACTTCTGCAATGTTAGATATTTTTTTTAAGGTTAAGAAAAAAAAAAAAAAAAAAACTTTGTGCAGAATTGATATTACAGGTCTGATATTATTGTATTTATATTACAAAATGTTTTGAAAAACATGTTTTGTTTTTTTTCAAAAAATATGGTTGTTTGGGGATTAAAAAACTACTTTTAACCCATCGCCGCCAGCGCTCTGGGGTTTAAACAAGCATTTCACAGCGCCAGAATTTTTGGAGCGTGATTTGCTAATGAATATGCTGGGAGCCGTTCGCTATGGCCATTCGCTATCATGCGCTCCCATACAGCGCGGAACCTGTCAAACAGCGACTCCTAACCCCGTATTCAACATTACCGCACACCGACTGAGTCGCTGTCAACAGCCGAACAACGGCCAAGCACAGCGAATACTAGCGGGCGCTGTGAGAATAACGCTACTGACGCTCATCTGTCGCTACCTGGCGCTATTAATGAATCGGCCTCTAAGACTAGACTGTAGGGGCACCACTCAATATGCTATACTGCAATGATTTCCCCAGGTGGGTGCGCCTTGCATTCTAAGAAATATATGTGCAAGCAACAAAACCAAGGAAAACATAGAATCCAAAAGATTTTTTGGGGCACACCACCAGGTCATGTAAAAACAATAGATTTGATTTCACTTGTGACATTTACCAATTAACATCAACACACAAGACACATTAAAAACCACTAATACATGGCCTCTAGGTCTCTTGTTCCATAAAGATAAATACATTATATATATATATAGAACGCCGGCTCCCCATCACAATCACACATTTATCAAGCCAATCCTGCTTAGCGACTGAGATAGCGCCATATAGCCACTCATTCATCATTATTCCAGCCTCAGCGCCAGCGTCCGACCTTGAACAGCGACAGGGATGACCTCTCGCTACCTGGCGCTCTCCAATGCATTTCAATGGAACAATCTTTAAATATTAAAAATTAATTGTTATTAATGTTTTTTTTTTTTTTTTAAATGTGAAAAATTCTGTGACTACTTCTGCCATGTTAGTTAATTTTTTAAGGTAAAAAAAAAAAAAAATTGTGCAGAATTGATATTACAGGTCTGATATTAATGTATTCATATTACTAAATTCTTTCACAAATTTTTTTTTTTTTGGGTTAAAAAACTACTTTTAACTCATCGCCGCCAGCGCTCTGGGGTTTAAACATGTATTTCACAGCGCGAGAATTTTTGGAGCGTGATTTTTTGATGAATGTGGTGGGAGCCGGTCGCTCTGACCAGTCGCTATCATGCGCACCCATACAGCGCGGAACCTGTCAAATAGCGACTCGCCACCTCGTATTCAACATTAATGCACACCGACTCAGTCGCTATCAACTACCGAACAACGGCCAAGCACAGCGACTACTAGCGGGCGCTCTGAAAATACTGCTACAGTCGCTCAACTGTCGCTACCTGCCGCTATTAATGAATCGGCCTCCCCGTCAGTTATATAGAGCACATTGTCTTGCATGTATTTGCTTATATGTTTGGGTGCTGGATGAGTTATATAGACGGATACATTGTTATAGAGGGCTTGCTTCACAGCTAATATATATTTATATATACTAAACATTTTTTGGTACCTATTTTTAGATCAGCTTTTCTAATGATATTATTTTTTTCTTTCCGCCAGTATATATATATTTTTGATGTGTAGATAGTCTATTTAAAGAAAATTTGGTATATATTGAATGTATTTATGTTTATGGAACAAGAGACCTGGAGGCCATGTATTAGTGGTTTTTAATGTGTCTTGTGTGTTGATGTTGTTTTAATTGGTAAATGTCACAAGTGAAATAAAATCTATTGTTTTCACATGAGCTGGTGGTGTGCCCCAAAAAATCTTTTGGATTCTATGCTTTCCTTGGTTTTGTTGCTTGCTGAATGACATCAGCGCGGCAAACGGCTCTGATTGGACGGTAACCCGCGCATGAGCCATTGAACCGAGAAGGTATAAGCTGCTACTGCCAATCTGGGGGGGGAAGGCCAGCAATCGGCCCTGGATTCTTTTAGATTCCACGGCAGGCCGCACAGGGTTTTGTTCCACTTTAAAGAGCTAGTGACATGCATGAGGCATAAACCCGGAAAAGGTGAGTTTTTCTGGGCGTTCTCGGAGGTTTCACACAGCGGGGAATCCCAATCCTGGGTTATGTTCCCTTTTAGCTGAATCAAGGTCCCACTAATGAGAAGATTCCACACTGATACATTTGTATCACATTATATTTAGATGTTACACTGTAATAAAAAGGGAAATTCTTTCATTCAAAAAATTCCATTATTCTGATAAAGGGGACCTCTAACAGCCTCTCTTCTATTTATTGGCTAATGCTGACAAATCACTGCTGGTACATACATACATAAGGGAGGATACAGAAGGAGAAGAGCTTACACTCTATTACGGTATAAGGGAGGATACAGAAGGAGAAGAGCTTACACTCTATTAGGGTATAAGGGAGGATACAGAAGGAGAAGAGCTTACACTCTATTAGGGTATAAGGGAGGATACAGAAGGAGAAGAGCTTACACTCTATTAGGATATAAGGGAGGATACAGAAGGAGAAGAGCTTACACTCTATTAGGATATAAGGGAGGATACAGAAGGAGAAGAGCTTACACTCTATTAGGGTATAAGAGAGGATACAGGAGGAGAAGAGCTTACACTCTATTAGGGTATAAGGGAGGATACAGGAGGAGAAGAGCTTACACTCTATTACGGTATAAGGGAGGATACAGAAGGAGAAGAGCTTACACTCTATTAGGATATAAGGGAGGATACAGAAGGAGAAGAGCTTACACTCTATTAGGATATAAGGGAGGATACAGAAGGAGAAGAGCTTACACTCTATTAGGGTATAAGAGAGGATACAGGAGGAGAAGAGCTTACACTCTATTAGGGTATAAGGGAGGATACAGGAGGAGAAGAGCTTACACTCTATTACGGTATAAGGGAGGATACAGGAGGAGAAGAGCTTACACTCTATTAGGGTATAAGGGAGGATACAGGAGGAGAAGAGCTTACACTCTATTAGGGTATAAGGGAGGATACAGGAGGAGAAGAGCTTACACTCTATTAGGGTATAAGAGAGGATACAGGAGGAGAAGAGCTTACACTCTATTAGGGTATAAGGGAGGATACAGAAGGAGAAGAGCTTACACTCTATTAGGGTATAAGGGAGGATACAGAAGGAGAAGAGCTTACACTCTATTAGGATATAAGGGAGGATACAGAAGGAGAAGAGCTTACACTCTATTAGGATATAAGGGAGGATACAGAAGGAGAAGAGCTTACACTCTATTAGGGTATAAGAGAGGATACAGGAGGAGAAGAGCTTACACTCTATTAGGGTATAAGGGAGGATACAGGAGGAGAAGAGCTTACACTCTATTACGGTATAAGGGAGGATACAGAAGGAGAAGAGCTTACACTCTATTAGGATATAAGGGAGGATACAGAAGGAGAAGAGCTTACACTCTATTAGGATATAAGGGAGGATACAGAAGGAGAAGAGCTTACACTCTATTAGGGTATAAGAGAGGATACAGGAGGAGAAGAGCTTACACTCTATTAGGGTATAAGGGAGGATACAGGAGGAGAAGAGCTTACACTCTATTACGGTATAAGGGAGGATACAGGAGGAGAAGAGCTTACACTCTATTAGGGTATAAGGGAGGATACAGGAGGAGAAGAGCTTACACTCTATTAGGGTATAAGGGAGGATACAGGAGGAGAAGAGCTTACACTCTATTAGGGTATAAGAGAGGATACAGGAGGAGAAGAGCTTACACTCTATTAGGGTATAAGGGAGGATACAGAAGGAGAAGAGCTTACACTCTATTAGGGTATAAGGGAGGATACAGAAGGAGAAGAGCTTACACTCTATTAGGGTATAAGAGAGGATACAGGAGGAGAAGAGCTTACACTCTATTAGGGTATAAGGGAGGATACAGAAGGAGAAGAGCTTACACTCTATTAGGGTATAAGGGAGGATACAGAAGGAGAAGAGCTTACACTCTATTAGGGTATAAGGGAGGATACAGAAGGAGAAGAGCTTACACTCTATTAGGGTATAAGGGAGGATACAGGAGGAGAAGAGCTTACACTCTATTAGGGTATAAGGGAGGATACAGGAGGAGAAGAGCTTACACTCTATTAGGGTATAAGGGAGGATACAGGAGGAGAAGAGCTTACACTCTATTAGGGTATAAGGGAGGATACAGAAGGAGAAGAGCTTACAATCTATTAGGGTATAAGGGAGGATACAGAAGGAGAAGAGCTTACACTTTATTAGGGTATACGGGAGGATACAGAAGGAGAAGAGCTTACACTCTATTAGGGTATAAGGGAGGATACAGGAGGAGAAGAGCTTACACTCTATTAGGGTATAAGGGAGGATACAGAAGGAGAAGAGCTTACACTCTATTAGGGTATAAGGGAGGATACAGGAGGAGAAGAGCTTACACTCTATTAGGGTATAAGGGAGGATACAGGAGGAGAAGAGCTTACACTCTATTAGGGTATAAGGGAGGATACAGAAGGAGAAGAGCTTACACTCTATTAGGGTATACGTGAGGATACAGAAGGAGAAGAGCTTACACTCTATTAGGGTATAAGGGAGGATACAGAAGGAGAAGAGCTTACACTCTATTAGGGTATAAGGGAGGATACAGAAGGAGAAGAGCTTACACTCTATTAGGGTATACGGGAGGATACAGGAGGAGAAGAGCTTACACTCTATTAGGGTATAAGGGAGGATACAGAAGGAGAAGAGCTTACACTCTATTAGGGTATACGGGAGGATACAGGAGGAGAAGAGCTTACACTATATTAGGGTATACGGGAGGATACAGAAGGAGAAGAGTTTGCACTCTATTAGGGTATAAGGGAGGATACAGGAAGAGAAGAGCTTACACTCTATTAGGGTATAAGGGAGGATACAGAAGGAGAAGAGCTTACACTCTATTAGGGTATAAGGGGGGATACAGGAGGAGAAGAGCTTACACTCTATTAGGGTATAAGGGAGGATACAGAAGGAGAAGAGCTTACACTCTATTAGGGTATAAGGGAGGATACAGAAGGAGAAGAGCTTACACTCTATTAGGGTATAAGAGAGGATACAGGAGAAGAGCTTACACTCTATTAGGGTATAAGGGAGGATACAGAAGGAGAAGAGCTTACACTCTATTAGGGTATAAGGGGGGATACAGGAGGAGAAGAGCTTACACTCTATTAGGGTATAAGGGAGGATACAGAAGGAGAAGAGCTTACACTCTATTAGGGTATAAGGGAGGATACAGAAGGAGAAGAGCTTACACTCTATTAGGGTATAAGGGAGGATACAGGAGGAGAAGAGCTTACACTCTATTAGGGTATAAGGGAGGATACAGGAGGAGAAGAGCTTACACTCTATTAGGGTATAAGGGAGGATACAGACAGCAGCTATAACATGGACATGTGGGAGGTCGGAGTGATGGCAATGAGCCCCTGGAGCTGGGCGATGATGGCGATGATGGCGGTTGGGGCAGTGGTGTCATGGTGAGGTCACACACAGGTGGTATTGTGCGTTGACCGTTCCTGGAGGAAATTGAGCGCTGCCTCGAGACAGTGTCTGACTGGCTGTCGGGATCCCTTCCCTCGGCAGAGCCTCCGATTCTCCAGTCTGACCCGTCAGTCAGGAGACTGTTTGGCCAAGAGACTGACCTCTCACCTCTCGCCACTAATAAGCCTGAATGTGGCCATTCACCAGACAGGGCGGCTGCCATAACATGTTATCCCACCACTGCTGCCGGGTGGTGGACCTTAGAGAGAAACCTTTTAGCAGGTTTGTGGTTTCAGACAAAACAAAATAAATAAAATCCAACCATTTTTCGTTTTATTAGATATATCGATAAAATCCATCTATCTCTGCCCCACTCCATGCTGCACCCCCATCTCTGCCCTGCTCCATGCTGAAACCCCATCTCTGCCCTGCTCCATGCTGCACCCCCATCTCTGCCCTGCTCCATGCTGCACTCCATCTTTGCCCCGCTCCATGCTGCACCCCATCTCTGCCCTGCTCCATGCTGCACCCCCATCTCTGCCCTGCTCCATGCTGCACCCCCATCTCTGCCCTGCTCCATGCTGCACCCCCATCTCTGCCCCGCTCCATCCTGCCCCGCCATCTCTGCCCTGCTCCATGCTGCACCCCCATCTTTGCCCTGCTCCATGCTGCACCCCCATCTCCGCCCTGCTCCATGCTGCACCCCATCTCTGCCCTACTCCATGCTGCCCCTGATCCCTGCCAAGCTCCATAATGCACCCCCACCTCTGCTCTGTTCCATGTTGCTCCCCCATCTTTGCCATGCTCCATACTGCACCCCCATCTCTGCCCTGCTCCATGCTGCACCCCCATCTCTGCCCTGCTCCATGCTGCACCCCCATCTTTGCCCTGCTCCATACTGCACCCCCATCTCTGCCCTGCTCCATGCTGCACCCCATCTCTGCCCTGCTCCATGCTGCACCCCCATCTCTGTCCTGCTCCATGCTGCACCCCCATCTCTGCCCTGCTCCATGCTGAAACCCCATCTCTGCCCTGCTCCATGCTGCACCCCCATCTCTGCCCTGCTCCATGCTGAAACCCCATCTCTGCCCTGCTCCATGCTGCACCCCCATCTCTGCCCTGCTCCATGCTGCACCCCATCTCTGCCCTGCTCCATGCTGCACTCCATCTCTGCCCTCCTCCATGCTACAAACCATCTCCTGTACAATGCTGCTCCCCTATCTCTCCCCTGCTCCATGTTGCACCCCATCTCTGCCCTGCTCCATGCTGCACCCCCATCTCTGCCCTGCTCCATGCTGCACCCCATCTCTGCCTTGCTCCATGCTGCACCCCCATCTCTGCCCTGCTCCATGCTGCACCCCATCTCTGCATTGCTCCATGCTGCACCCCCATCTCTGCCCTGCTCCATGCTGCACCCCATCTCTGCCTTGCTCCATGCTGCACCCCCATCTCTGCCCTGCTCCATGCTGCACCCCATCTCTGCCTTGCTCCATGCTGCACCCCCATCTCTGCCCTGCTCCATGCTGCACCCCATCTCTGCCCTGCTCCATGCTGCACCCCATCTCTGCCATGCTCCACACTGCACCCCCATCTCTGCCCTGCTCCATACTGCACCCCCATCTCTGCCCTGCTCCATGCTGCACCCCATCTCTGCCCTGCTCCATGCTGCACCCCATCTCTGCCCTGCTCCATGCTGCACCCCCATCTCTGCCCTGCTCCATGCTGCACCCCCATCTCTGCCCTGCTCCATGCTGCACCCCCATCTCTGCCCTGCTCCATGCTGCACCCCCATCTCTGCCCTGCTCCATGCTGCACCCCCATCTCTGCCCTGCTCCATACTGCACCCCCATCTCTGCCCTGCTCCATGCTGCACCCCATCTCTGTCCTGCTCCATGCGGCACCCCCATCTCTGCCCTGCTCCATGCTGAAACCCCATCTCTGCCCTGCTCCATGCTGCACCCCCATCTCTGCCCTGCTCCATGCTGCAACCCCATCTCTGCCCTGCTCCATGCTGCACCCCCATCTCTGCCCTGCTCTGTGCTGCACCCCCATCTTTGCCCTGCTCCATACTGCACCCCCATCTCTGCCCTGCTCCATGCTGCACCCCATCTCTGCCCTGCTCCATGCTGCACCCCCATCTCTGTCCTGCTCCATGCTGCACCCCCATCTCTGCCCTGCTCCATGCTGCACCCCATATCTGCCCTGCTCCATGCTGCACCCCATCTCTGCCCTTCTCCATGATGCACCCTATCTCTGCCCTGCTCCATGCTGCACCCCCATCTCTGCCCTGCTCCATGCTGCACCCCCATCTCTGCCCTGCTCCATGCTGCACCCCCATCTTTTCCCTGCTCCATACTGCACCCCCATCTCTGCCCTGCTCCATGCTGCACCCCATCTCTGCCCTGCTCCATGCTGCACCCCCATCTCTGTCCTGCTCCATGCTGCACCCCCATCTCTGCCCTGCTCCATGCTGCACCCCATCTCTGCCCTGCTCCATGCTGCACCCCCATCTCTGTCCTGCTCCATGCGGCACCCCCATCTCTGCCCTGCTCCATGCTGAAACCCCATTTCTGCCCTGCTCCATGCTGCACCCCCATCTCTGCCCTGCTCCATGCTGCAACCCCATCTCTGCCCTGCTCCATGCTGCACTCCATCTCTGCCCTGCTCCATGCTGCACCCCATCTTTGCCCCGCTCCATGATGCACCCCCATCTCTGCCCCGCTCCATCCTGCCCCGCCATCTCTGCCCTGCTCCATGCTGCACCCCCATCTTTGCCCTGCTCCATGCTGCACCCCCATCTCCGCCCTGCTCCATGCTGCACCCCATCTCTGCCCTGCTCCATGCTGCCCCCGATCCCTGCCAAGCTCCATGCTGCACCCCCACCTCGGCTCTGTTCCATGTTGCTCCCCCATCTTTGCCATGCTCCATACTGCACCCCCATCTCTGCCCTGCTCCATGCTGCACCCCCATCTCTGCCCTGCTCCATGCTGCACCCCATCTCTGCCCTGCTCCATGCTGCACTCCATCTCTGCCCTCCTCCATGCTACAAACCATCTCCTGTACAATGCTGCTCCCCTATCTCTGCCTTGCTCCATGCTGCACCCCATCTCTGCGCTGCTCCATGCTGCACTCCATCTCTGCCCTCCTCCATGCTACAAACCATCTTCTGTACAATGCTGCTCCCCCATCTGTGCCCTCCTCCATGCTGCACACCATCTCCTGTACAATGCTGCTCCCCTATCTCTGCCTTGCTCCATGCTGCACACCATCTCCTGTACAATGCTGCTCCCCCATCTCTGCCCTCCTCCATGCTGCACACCATCTCCTGTACAATGCTGCTCCCCCATCTCTGCCCTGCTCCATGCTGCACCCCATCTATGCCCTGCTCCATGCTGCACCCTCATCTCTGCCCTGCTCCATGCTGCACCCCCATCTCTGCCCTGCTCCATGCTGCACCCCATCTATGCCCTGCTCCATGCTGCACTCCATCTCTGCCCTGCTCCATGATGCACCCCATCTCTGCCCTGCTCCATGATGCACACCATCTCCTATACAATGCTGCTCCCCTATCTCTGCCTTGCTCCATGCTGCACCCCATCTCTGCCCTGCCCCATGCTAATTCCCCATCTCTGCCCTGCTCCATGCTGCACCCCCATCTCTGCCATGCTCCATGATGCACACCATCTCCTATACAATGCTGCTCCCCTATCTCTGCCTTGCTCCATGCTGCACCCTATCTCTGCCTTGCTCCATGCTGCACCCCATCTCTGCCCTGCTCCATGCTGCACCCCTATCTCTGCTTTGCTCCATGCTGCACCCCCATCTCTGCCCTGCTCCATGCTGCATCCCCAACTCTGCTTTGCTCCATGCTGCACCCCCATCTTTGCCCTGCTCCATGCTGCTCCCCATCTCTGCTTTGCTCCATGCTGCACCCCCATCTTTGCCCTGCTCCATGCTGCACCCCATCTCTGCCCTGCTCCATGCTGCACCCCCATCTCTGCCCTGCTCCATGCTGCATCTCCATCTCTGCCCTGCTCCATGCTGCACCCCCATCTCTGCCCTGCTCCATGCTGCACCCCCATCTCTGCCCTGCTCCATGCTGCAGCCGTATCTCTGTTCTGCTCCATGCTTCACCTCCGTCTGTGCTTTGCTCCATGCTGCACCCCCATCTCTGACCTGCTCCATGCTGCATCCCTATCTCTGCTTTGCTCCATGCTGCACCCCCATCTTTGCCCTGCTCCATGCTGCTCCCCATCTCTGCTTTGCTCCATGCTGCACCCCCATCTTTGCCCTGCTCCATGCTGCACCCCATCTCTGCCCTGCTCCATGCTGCACCCCCATCTCTGCCCTGCTCCATGCTGCATCCCCATCTCTGCCCTGCTCCATGCTGCACCCCCATCTCTGCCCCGCTCCATGCTGCACCCCCATCTCTGCCCTGCTCCATGCTGCACCCCCATCTCTGCCCTGCTCCATGCTGCAGCCGTATCTCTGTTCTGCTCCATGCTTCACCTCCATCTCTGCCCTGCTCCATGCTGCACCCCCATCTCTGCCCTGCTCCATGCTGCACCCCCATCTCTGCCCTGCTCCATGCTGCACCCCCATCTCTGCCCTGCTCCATGCTGCACCCCCATCTCTGCCCTGCTCCATGATGCACCCCATCTCTGCCCTGCTCCATGCTGCACCCCCATCTCTGCCCTGCTCCATGCTGCACCCCCATCTCTGCCCTGCTCCATGATGCACCCCCATCTCTGCCCTGCTCCATGCTGCACCCCATCTCTGCCCTGCTCCATGCTGCACCCCCACCTCTGCCCTATTCCATGCTGCTCCCCCATCTTTGCCATGCTCCATGCTGCAGCCGTATCTCTGTTCTTTTCCATGCTGCTCCCCCATCTTTGCCATGCTCCATACTGCCCCCCATCTCTGTTCTGCTCCATGCTTTACCTCCATCTTTGTCCTGCTCCATGCTGCTCCCCCATATCTGTCCTGCTCCATGCTGCTCCCCCATCTCTGCCCTGCTCCATGCTGCTCCCTCATATCTGCCCTGCTCCATGCTGCTCCCCCAGCCATATCTCTGTTCTTTTCCATGCTGCTCCCCCATCTTTGCCATGCTCCATACTGCACCCCATCTCTGCCCTGCTCCATGCTGCTCCCTCATATCTGCCCTGCTCCATGCTGCTCCCCCAGCCATATCTCTGTTCTTTTCCATGCTGCTCCCCCATCTTTGCCCTGCTCCATACTGCATCACCATCTCTGCCCTGCATCCCCATCTCTGCCCTGCTCCATGCTGCACCCCTATCTCTGCCCTGCTCCATGCTGCACCCCCATCTCTGCCCTGCTCCATGCTGCACCCCTATCTCTGCCCTGCTCCATGCTGCACCCCCATCTCTGCCCTGCTCCATGCTGCACCCCCATCTTTGCCCTGCTCCATGCTGCACCCCCATCTCTGCCCTGCTCCATGCTGCACCCCATCTCTGCCCTGCTCCATGCTGCACCCCATCTCTGCCCTGCTCCATGCTGCACCCCCATCTCTGCCCTGCTCCATGCTGCACCCCCATCTCTGCCCTGCTCCATGCTGCACCCCCATCTCTGCCCTGCTCCATGCTGCACCCCCATCTCTGCCGTGCTCCATGCTGCAGCCGTATCTCTGTTCTGCTCCATGCTGCACCCCCATCTCTGCCCTGCTCCATGCTGCACCCCCATCTCTGCCCTGCTCCATGCTGCACCCCCATCTCTGCCCTGCTCCATGCTGCACCCCCATCTCTGCCCTGCTCCATGCTGCACCCCATCTCTGCTCTGCTCCATGATGCACCCCCATCTCTGCCCTGCTCCATGCTGTCCCCCATCTCTTCCCTATTCCATGCTGCTCCCCCATCTTTGCCATGCTCCATGCTGCAGCCGTATCTCTGTTCTTTTTTCATGCTGCACCCCCATCTCTGCCCTGCTCCATGCTGCTCCCCCATCTTTGCCATGCTCCATACTGCACCCCATCTCTGTTCTGCTCCATGCTTCACGTCCATCTTTGTCCTGCTCTATTCTGCACCCCATCTCTGCCCTGCTCCATGCTGTACCACTATCTCCACCCTGCTCCATACTGCATCTCCATCTCTGCCCGGTTAAATGCTGCACCCCCATCTTTGTCCTGCTCTATTCTGCACCCCTCTGTGCCCTACTCCATGTTGCACCTGTATCTTTGCCCTGCTCCATACTGCACCCCCATCTCTGCCCTGCTCCATGCTGCACCCCCATCTCTGCCCTGCTCCATCTTGCACCCTCATCTCGGCCCTGCTCCATGCTGCTTCCCCATATCTGTCCTGCTCCATGCTGCTCCCCCATATCTGCCCTGCTCCATGCTGCACCCCCATCTCTGCCCTGCTCCATGCTGCACCTCCATCTCTGGCCCGCTCCATGATGCACCCCCATCTCTGCCCTGCTCCATGCTGCACCCCATCTCTGCCCTGCTCCATGCTGCACCCCCATCTCTGCCCTGCTCCATGCTGCATCCCTATCTCTGCCCTGCTCCATGCTGCACCCCTATCTCTGCCCTGCTTCATGCTGCACCCCATCTCTTCCCTGCTCCATGCTGCTTCCCCATCTCTGCCCTGCTCCATGATGCACCCCAATCTCTGCCCTGCTCCATGCTGCACCCCCACCTCTGCCCTATTCCATGCTGCTCCCCCATCTTTGCCATGCTCCATTCTGCACCCTCATCTCTGCCCTGCTCCATGCTGCACCCCCATCTCTGCCCTGCTCCATGCTGCACCCTCATCTCTGCCTTGCTCCATGCTGCACCCCCATCTCTGCCTTGCTCCATGCTGCACCCCCATCTCCACCCTGCTCCATGCTGCACCCCCATCTCCGCCCTGCTCCATGCTGCACCCCCATCTCCGCCCTGCTCCATGCTGCACCCCCATCTCCACCCTGCTCCATGCTGCACCCCATCTCCGCCCTGCTCCATGCTGCACCCCCATCTCCACCCTGCTCCATGCTGCACCCCCATCTCCGCCCTGCTCCATGCTGCACCCCCATCTCTACCCTGCTCCATGCTGCACCCCATCTCTGCCCTGCTCCATGCTGCCCCCCATCTCTGCCCTGCTCCATGCTGCACCCCATCTCTGCTCTGCTCCATACTGCATCACCATCTCTGCCCGGTTCGATGCTGCACCCCCATCTCTGCCCTGCTCCATGCTGCACCCCCATCTCTGCCCTGCTCCATGCTGCACCCCCATCTCTGCCCTGCTCCATGCTGCACCCCCATCTCTGCTCTGCTCCATACTGCATCACCATCTCTGCCCGGTTCGATGCTGCACCCCCATCTCTGCCCTGCTCCATGCTGCACCCCCATCTCTGCCCTGCTCCATGCTGCACCCCCATCTCTGCCCTGCTCCATGCTGCACCCCCATCTCCGCCCTGCTCCATGCTGCACCCCCGTCTCTGCCCTGCTCCATGCTGCACCCCATCTCTGCCCTGCTCCATGCTGCACCCCATCTCTGCTCTGCTCCATACTGCATCACCATGTCTGCCCGGTTCGATGCTGCACCCCCATCTCTTCCCTGCTCCATGCTGCACCCCCATCTCTGCCCTACTCCATGCTGCACCCCCATCTCTGCCCTGCTCCATGCTGCATCCCCATCTCTGCCCTGCTCCATGCTGCACCCCCATCTCTGCCCTGCTCCATGATGCACCCCATCTCTGCCCTGCTCCATGCTGTACCACTATCTCCACCCTGCTCCATACTGCATCACCATCTCTGCCCGGTTCCATGCTGCAACCCCATCTTTGTCCTGCTCTATTCTGCACCCCTCTGTGCCCTGCTCCATGTCGCACCCCCATCTCTGCCCTGCTCCATGCTTCACCCCCATCTCTGCCCTGCTCCATGCTGCTCCCCCATATCTGTCCTGCTCCATGCTGCTCCCCCATATCTGCCCTGCTCCATGCTGCTCCCCCATATCTGCCCTGCTCCATGCTGCACCCCCATCTCTGCCCTGCTCCATGCTGCACCCCCATCTCTGCCCTGCTCCATGCTGCACCCCATCTCTGCCTTGCTCCATTCTGCACCCTCATCTCTGCCCTGCTCCATGCTGCACCCCCATCTCTGCCCTGCTCCATGCTGCACCCCCATCTCTGCCCTGCTCCATGCAGCACCCCCATCTCTGCCCTGCTCCATGCTGCACCCCCATCTCTGCCCTGCTCCATGCTGCACCCCCATCTCTGCCCTGCTCCATGCTGCACCCCCATCTCTGCCCAGCTCCATGCTGCGCCCCCATATCTGCCCTGCTCCATGCTGCACCCCCATCTCTGCCCTGCTCCATGCTGCACCCCCATCTCTGCCCTGCTCCATGCTGCACCCTCATCTCTGCCTTGCTCCATGCTGCACCCCCATCTCTGCCTTGCTCCATGCTGCACCCCCATCTCCACCCTGCTCCATGCTGCACCCCCATCTCCACCCTGCTCCATGCTGCACCCCCATCTCCGCCCTGCTCCATGCTGCACCCCCATCCCTGCCCTGCTCCATGCTGCACCCCATCTCTGCCCTGCTCCATGCTGCACCCCATCTCTGCTCTGCTCCATACTGCATCACCATCTCTGCCCGGTTCGATGCTGCACCCCCATCTCTGCCCTGCTCCATGCTGCACCCCCATCTCTGCCCTACTCCATGCTGCACCCCCATCTCTGCCCTGCTCCATGCTGCATCCCCATCTCTGCCCTGCTCCATGCTGCACCCCCATCTCTGCCCTGCTCCATGATGCACCCCATCTCTGCCCTGCTCCATGCTGTACCACTATCTCCACCCTGCTCCATACTGCATCACCATCTCTGCCCGGTTCCATGCTGCAACCCCATCTTTGTCCTGCTCTATTCTGCACCCCTCTGTGCCCTGCTCCATGTTGCACCCCCATCTCTGCCCTGCTCCATGCTTCACCCCCATCTCTTCCCTGCTCCATGCTGCTCCCCCATATGTGTCCTGCTCCATGCTGCTCCCCCATATCTGCCCTGCTCCATGCTGCTCCCCCATATCTGCCCTGCTCCATGCTGCACCCCCATCTCTGCCCTGCTCCATGCTGCACCCCCATCTCTGCCCTGCTCCATGCTGCACCCCATCTCTGCCTTGCTCCATTCTGCACCCTCATCTCTGCCCTGCTCCATGCTGCACCCCCATCTCTGCCCTGCTCCATGCTGCACCCCCATCTCTGCCCTGCTCCATGCAGCACCCCCATCTCTGCCCTGCTCCATGCTGCACCCCCATCTCTGCCCTGCTCCATGCTGCACCCCCATCTCTGCCCAGCTCCATGCTGCGCCCCCATATCTGCCCTGCTCCATGCTGCACCCCCATCTCTGCCCTGCTCCATGCTGCACCCCCATCTCTGCCCTGCTCCATGCTGCACCCTCATCTCTGCCTTGCTCCATGCTGCACCCCCATCTCTGCCTTGCTCCATGCTGCACCCCCATCTCCACCCTTCTCCATGCTGCACCCCCATCTCCGCCCTGCTCCATGCTGCACCCCCATCTCCGCCCTGCTCCATGCTGCACCCCCATCTCCACCCTGCTCCATGCTGCACCCCATCTCCGCCCTGCTCCATGCTGCACCCCCATCTCCACCCTGCTCCATGCTGCACCCCCATCTCCGCCCTGCTCCATGCTGCACCCCCATCTCTGCCCTGCTCCATGCTGCACCCCATCTCTGCCCTGCTCCATGCTGCACCCCATCTCTGCCCTGCTCCATGCTGCACCCCATCTCTGCTCTGCTCCATACTGCATCACCATCTCTGCCCGGTTCGATGCTGCACCCCCATCTCTGCCCTGCTCCATGCTGCACCCCCATCTCTGCCCTGCTCCATGCTGCACCCCCATCTCTGCCCTGCTCCATGCTGCACCCCCATCTCTGCTCTGCTCCATACTGCATAACCATCTCTGCCCGGTTCGATGCTGCACCCCCATCTCTGCCCTGCTCCATGCTGCACCCCCATCTCTGCCCTGCTCCATGCTGCACCCCCATCTCTGCCCTGCTCCATGCTGCACCCCCATCTCAGCCTTGCTCCATGCTGCACCCCCATCTCCACCCTGCTCCATGCTGCACCCCCATCTCCGCCCTGCTCCATACTGCACCCCCGTCTCTGCCCTGCTCCATGCTGCACCCTCATCTCTGCCTTGCTCCATGCTGCACCCCCATCTCTGCCTTGCTCCATGCTGCACCCCCATATCTGCCCTGCTCCATGCTGCTCCCCCATCTCTGCCCAGCTCCATGCTGCGCCCCCATCTCTGCCCTGCTCCATGCTGCACCCCCATCTCTGCCCTGCTCCATGCTGCTCCCCCATCTCTGCCCAGCTCCATAATGCGCCCCCATCTCTGCCCTGCTCCATGCTGCACCCCCATCTCTGCCTTGCTCCATGCTGCACCCCCATCTCTGCCTTGCTCCATGCTGCACCCCATCTCTGCCCTGCTCCATGCTGCACCCCATCTCTGCCCTGCTACATGCTGCACCCCCATCTCTGCCCTGCTCCATGCTGCACCCCCATCTCTGCCTTGCTCCATACTGCACCCCCATCTCTGCCTTGCTCCATGCTGCACCCCCATCTCCACCCTGCTCCATGCTGCACTCCCATCTCCGCCCTACTCCATGCTGCACCCTCATCTCTGCCCTGCTCCATGCTGCACCCCATCTCTGCCCTGCTCCATGCTGCACCCCATCTCTGCTCTGCTCCATACTGCATCACCATCTCTGACCGGTTCGATGCTGCACCCCCATCTCTCCCCTGCTCCATGCTGCACCCCCATATCTGCCCTGCTCCATGCTGCACCCCCATCTCTACCCTGCTCCATGCTGCACCCTCATCTCTGCCCCTGCTCCATGCTGCACCCCATCTCTTCCCTGCTCCATGCTGCATCCCCATCTCTGCCCTGCTCCATGCTGCACCCCATCTCTGCCCTGCTCCATGATGCACCCCCATCTCTGCCCTGCTCCATGCTGCACCCGCAACTCTGCCTTGCTCCATGCTGCACCCCCATATCTGCCTTGCTCCATGCTGCACCCCCATCTCTGTCCTGCTCCATGCTGCACCCCCATCTCTGCCTTGCTCCATGCTGCACCCCCATCTCTGCCTTGCTCCATGCTGCACCCCATCTCTGTCCTGCTCCATGCTGCACCCCCATCTCTGCCCTGCTCCATGCTGCACCCCCATCTCTGTCCTGCTCCATGCTGCACCCCCATCTCTGCCCTGCTCCATGCTGCACCCCATCTCTGCTCTGCTCCATACTGCATCACCATCTATGCCCGGTTCGATGCTGCACCCCCACCTCTGCCCTGCTCCATGCTGCACCCCCATCTCTGCCCTACTCCATGCTGCACCCCCATCTCTGCCCTGCTCCATGCTGCATCCCCATCTCTGCCCTGCTCCATGCTGCACCCCCATCTCTGCCCTGCTCCATGATGCACCCCATCTCTGCCCTGCTCCATGCTGTACCACTATCTCCACCCTGCTCCATACTGCAATACCATCTCTGCCCGGTTCCATGCTGCAACCCCATCTTTGTCCTGCTCTATTCTGCACCCCTCTGTGCCCTGCTCCATGTTGCACCCCCATCTCTGCCCTGCTCCATGCTTCACCCCCATCTCTGCCCTGCTCCATGCTGCTCCCCCATATCTGTCCTGCTCCATGCTGCTCCCCCATATCTGCCCTGCTCCATGCTGCTCCCCCATCTCTGCCCTGCTCCATGCTGCACCCCCATCTCTGCCCTGCTCCATGCTGCTCCCCCATCTCTGCCCAGCTCCATAATGCGCCCCCATCTCTGCCCTGCTCCATGCTGCACCCCCATCTCTGCCCTGCTCCATGCTGCACCCCCATCTCTGCCTTGCTCCATGCTGCACCCCCATCTCTGCCTTGCTCCATGCTGCACCCCATCTCTGCCCTGCTCCATGCTGCACCCCATCTCTGCCCTGCTACATGCTGCACCCCCATCTCTGCCCTGCTCCATGCTGCACCTCCATCTCTGCCTTGCTCCATGCTGCACCCCCATCTCCACCCTGCTCCATGCTGCACTCCCATCTCCACTCTACTCCATGCTGTACCCTCATCTCTGCCCTGCTCCATGCTGCACCCCATCTCTGCCCTGCTCCATGCTGCACCCCATCTCTGCTCTGCTCCATACTGCATCACCATCTCTGACCGGTTCGATGCTGCACCCCCATCTCTGCCCTGCTCCATGCTGCACCCCCATATCTGCCCTGCTCCATGCTGCACCCCCATCTCTGCCCTGCTCCATGCTGCACCCCATCTCTTCCCTGCTCCATGCTGCATCCCCATCTCTGCCCTGCTCCATGCTGCACCCCATCTCTGCCCTGCTCCATGCTGCTCCCCCATCTCTGCCCAGCTCCATAATGCGCCCCCATCTCTGCCCAGCTCCATAATGCACCCCCATCTCTGCCCTGCTCCATGCTGCTCCCCCATCTCTGCCCAGCTTCATAATGCGCCCCCATCTCTGCCCTGCTCCATGCTGCACCCCCATCTCTGCCCTGCTCCATGCTGCACCCCCATCTCTGCCCTGCTCCATGCTGCACCCCATCTCTGCCCTGCTCCATGCTGCACCCCCATCTCTGCCCTGCTCCATGCTGCATCCCATCTCTGCCCTGCTCCATGCTGCACCCCATCTCTGCCCTGCTCCATGCTGCACCCCATCTCTGCCCTGCTCCATGCTGCACCCCCATCTCTGCCCTGCTCCATGCTGCTCCCCCATCTCTGCCCTGCTCCATGCTGCTCCCCCATCTCTGCCCAGCTCCATAATGCACCCCCATCTCTGCCCTGCTCCATGCTGCTCCCCCATCTCTGCCCAGCTCCATAATGCGCCCCCATCTCTGCCCTGCTCCATGCTGCACCCCCATCTCTGCCCTGCTCCATGCTGCACCCCCATCTCTGCCTTGCTCCATGCTGCACCCCCATCTCTGCCTTGCTCCATGCTGCACCCCATCTCTGCCCTGCTCCATGCTGCACCCCATCTCTGCCCTGCTACATGCTGCACCCCATCTCTGCCTTGCTCCATGCTGCACCCCCATCTCTGCCTTGCTCCATGCTGCACCCCCATCTCTGCCTTGCTCCATGCTGCACCCCCATCTCTGCCTTGCTCCATGCTGCACCCCCATCTCCACCCTGCTCCATGCTGCACTCCCATCTCCGCCCTGCTCCATGCTGCACCCTCATCTCTGCCTTGCTCCATGCTGCACCCCCCATCTCTGCCTTGCTCCATGCTGCACCCCCATCTCCACCCTGCTCCATGCTGCACTCCCATCTCTGCCCTGCTCCATGCTGCACCCTCATCTCTGCCCTGCTCCATGCTGCACCCTCATCTCTGCCCTGCTCCATGCTGCACCCCATCTCTGCCCTGCTCCATGCTGCACCCCATCTCTGCTCTGCTCCATACTGCATCACCATCTCTGACCGGTTCGATGCTGCACCCCCATCTCTGCCCTGCTCCATGCTGCACCCCCATATCTGCCCTGCTCCATGCTGCACCCCCATCTCTGCCCTGCTCCATGCTGCACCCTCATCTCTGCCCCTGCTCCATGCTGCACCCCATCTCTTCCCTGCTCCATGCTGCATCCCCATCTCTGCCCTGCTCCATGCTGCACCCCATCTCTGCCCTGCTCCATGATGCACCCCCATCTCTGCCCTGCTCCATGCTGCACCCGCAACTCTGCCTTGCTCCATGCTGCACCCCCATCTCTGCCTTGCTCCATGCTGCACCCCCATCTCTGTCCTGCTCCATGCTGCACCCCCATCTTTGCCTTGCTCCATGCTGCACCCCCATCTCTGCCTTGCTCCATGCTGCACCCCCATCTCTGTCCTGCTCCATGCTGCACCCCCATCTCTGCCCTGCTCCATGCTGCACCCCCATCTCTGTCCTGCTCCATGCTGCACCCCCATCTCTGCCCTGCTCCATGCTGCACCCCATCTCTGCCCTGCTCCATGCTGCTGCCCCATCTCTGCCCTGCTCCATGCTGCACCCCCATCTCTGCCCTGCTCCATGCTGCACCCCATCTCTGCCCTGCTCCATGCTGCACCCCCATCTCTGCCCCGCTCCATGATGCACCCCCATCTCTGCCCTGCTCCATGCTGAAACCCCATCTCTGCCCTGCTCCATGCTGCACCCCCATCTCTGCCCTGCTCCATGCTGCACCCCATCTCTGCCCTGCTCCATGCTGCACCCCATCTCCACCCTGCTCCATGATGCACCCTATCTCTGCCCTGCTCCATGTTGCACCCCCATCTCTGCCCTGCTCCATGCTGCACCCCCATCTCTGCCCTGCTCCATGTTGCACCCCCATCTCTGCCCTGCTCCATGCTGCACCCCATCTCTGCCCTGCTCCATGCTGCACCCCATCTCTGCCCTGCTCCATGCTGCACCCCCATCTCTGCCCTGCTCCATGCTGCACAACATCTCTGCCCTGCTCCATGCTGCACCCCATCTCTGCCCTGCTCCATGCAGCACCCCATCTCAGCCCCTGCTCCATGCTGCACCCCCATCTCTGCCCTGCTCCATGCTGCACCCCCATCTCTGCCCTGCTCCATGCTGCACTCCATCTCTGCCCTGCTCCATGCTGCACCCCATCTCTGCCCTGCTCCATGCTGCACCCCATCTCTGCCCTGCTCCATGCTGCACCCCATCTCTGCCCCTGCTTCATGCTGCACCCCCATCTCTGCCCTGATCCATGCTGCACCCCCATCTCTGCCCCTGCTCCATGCTGCAAGCCCATCTCTGCCCTGCTCCGTGCTGCACCCCATCTCTGCCCTGCTCCATGCTGCACCCCCATCTCTGCCCTGCACCATGCTGCACCCCATCTCTGCCCCTGCTCCATGCTGCACCCCCATCTCTGCCCTGATCCATGCTGCACCCCCATCTCTGCCCCTGCTCCATGCTGCACCCCCATCTCTGCCCTGCTCCATGCTGCACCCCATCTCTGCCCTGCTCCATGCTGCACCCCCATCTCTGCCCTGCTCCATGCTGCACCCCATCTCTGCCCTGCTCCATGCTGCACCCCATCTCTGCCCTGCTCCATGCTGCACCCCCATCTCTGCCTTGATCCATTCTGCACCCCCATCTCTGCCCTGCTCCGTGCTGCACCCCCATCTCTGCCCTGCTCCATGCTGCTCCCCCATCTCTGCCCTGCTCCATGCTGCACCCCATCTCTGCCCTGCTCCATGCTGCACCCCCATCTCTGTCCTGCTCCATGCTGCACCCCATCTCTGCCTTGCTCCATTCTGCACCCTCATCTCTGCCCTGCTCCATGCTGCACCCCCATCTCTGCCCTGCTCCATGCTGCACCCCCATCTCTGCCCTGCTCCATGCTGCACCCCATCTCTGCCCTGCTCCATGCTGCACCCGATCTCTGCCCTGCTCCATGCTGCACCCCATCTCTGCCCTGCTCCATGCTGCACCCCCACCTCTGCCCTATTCCATGCTGCTCCCCCATCTTTGCCATGCTCCATGCTGCAGCCGTATCTCTGCTCTTTTCCATGCTGCTCCCCCATCTTTGCCATGCTCCATACTGCACCCCATCTCTGTTCTGCTCCATGCTTCACCTCCATCTTTGTCCTGCTCTATTCTGCACCCCATCTCTGCCCTGCTCCATGCTGTACCACTATCTCCACCCTGCTCCATACTGCATCACCATCTCTGCCCGGTTCCATGCTGCACCCCCATCTTTGTCCTGCTCTATTCTGCACCCCTCTGTGCCCTACTCCATGTTGCACCCCCATCTCTGCCCTGCTCCATGCTGCACCCCCATCTCTGCCCTGCTCCATGCTGCTCCCCCATATCTGTCCTGCTCCATGCTGCTCCCCCATATCTGCCCTGCTCCATGCTGCTCCCCCATCTCTGCCCAGCTCCATGCTGCGCCCCCATCTCTGCCCTGCTCCATGCTGCACCCCCATCTCTGCCCTGCTCCATGCTGCTCCCCCATCTCTGCCCAGCTCCATGCTGCGCCCCCATCTCTGCCCTGCTCCATGCTGCACCCCCATCTCTGCCCTGCTCCATGCTGCACCCCCATCTCTGCCTTGCTCCATGCTGCACCCCCATCTCTGCCTTGCTCCATGCTGCACCCCATCTCTGCCCTGCTCCATGCTGCACCCCATCTCTGCCCTGCTACATGCTGCACCCCCATCTCTGCCCTGCTCCATGCTGCACCCCATCTCTGCCTTGCTCCATGCTGCACCCCCATCTCTGCCTTGCTCCATGCTGCACCCCCATCTCCGCCCTGCTCCATGCTGCACCCTCATCTCTGCCCTGCTCCATGCTGCACCCCATCTCTACCCTGCTCCATGCTGCACCCCATCTCTGCCCTGCTCCATGCTGCACCCCCATCTCTGCCCTGCTCCATGCTGCACCCCATCTCTGCTCTGCTCCATACTGCATCACCATCTCTGCCCGGTTCGATGCTGCACCCCCATCTCTGCCCTGCTCTATGCTGCACCCCCATCTCTGCCCTGCTCCATGCTGCACCCCCATCTCTGCCCTGCTCCATGCTGCATCCCCATCTCTGTCCTGCTCCATGCTGCACCCCATCTCTGCCCTGCTCCATGATGCACCCCCATCTCTGCCCTGCTCCATGCTGCACCCGCATCTCTGCCTTGCTCCATGCTGCACCCCCATCTCTGCCTTGCTCCATGCTGCACCCCCATCTCTGTCCTGCTCCATGCTGCACCCCCATCTCTGCCTTGCTCCATGCTGCACCCCCATCTCTGCCTTGCTCCATGCTGCACCCCCATCTCTGTCCTGCTCCATGCTGCACCCCCATCTCTGCCCTGCTCCATGCTGCACCCCCATCTCTGTCCTGCTCCATGCTGCACCCCCATCTCTGCCCTGCTCCATGCTGCACCCCATCTCTGCCCTGCTCCATGCTGCTCCCCCATCTCTGCCCTGCTCCATGCTGCACCCCCATCTCTGCCCTGCTCCATGCTGCACCCCATCTCTGCCCTGCTCCATGCTGCACCCCCATCTTTGCCCCGCTCCATGATGCACCCCCATCTCTGCCCTGCTCCATGCTGCACCCCCATCTCTGTCCTGCTCCATGCTGCACCCCCATCTCTGCCCTGCTCCATGCTGCACCCCATCTCTGCCCTGCTCCATGCTGCTCCCCCATCTCTGCCCTGCTCCATGCTGCACCCCCATCTCTGCCCTGCTCCATGCTGCACCCCATCTCTGCCCTGCTCCATGCTGCACCCCCATCTTTGCCCCGCTCCATGATGCACCCCCATCTCTGCCCTGCTCCATGCTGCTCCCCCATCTCTGCCCTGCTCCATGCTGCACCCCCATCTCTGCCCTGCTCCATGCTGCACCCCATCTCTGCCCTGCTCCATGCTGCACCCCATCTCCACCCTGCTCCATGATGCACCCTATCTCTTCCCTGCTCCATGTTGCACCCCCATCTCTGCCCTGCTCCTTGCTTCACCCCCATCTCTGCCCTGCTCCATGTTGCACCCCCATCTCTGCCCTGCTCCATGCTGCACCCCATCTCGGCCCTGCTCCATGCTGCACCCCATCTCTGCCCTGCTCCATGCTGCACCCCCATCTCTGCCCTGCTCCATGCTGCACCCCATCTCTGCCCTGCTCCATGCTGCACCCCATCTCTGCCCTGCTCCATGCAGCACCCCATCTCTGCCCCTGCTCCATGCTGCACCCCCATCTCTGCCCTGATCCATGCTGCACCCCCATCTCTGCCCTGCTCCATGCTGCAGCCCAATCTCTGCCCTGCTCCATGCTGCACCCCATCTCTGCCCTGCTCCATGCTGCACCCCATCTCTGCCCTGCTCCATGCTGCACCCCCATCTCTGCCCTGATCCATGCTGCACCCCATCTCTGCCCCTGCTCCATGCTGCAAGCCCATCTCTGCCCTGCTCCATGCTGCACCCCATCTCTGCCCTGCTCCGTGCTGCACCCCCATCTCTGCCCTGCTCCATGCTGCACCCCATCTCTGCCCCTGCTCCATGCTGCACCCCCATCTCTGCCCTGCTCCATGCTGCACCCCCATCTCTGCCCTGCTCCATGATGCACCCCATCTCTGCCCTGCTCCATGCTGCACCCCATCTCTGCCCTGCTCCATGCTGCACCCCCACCTCTGCCCTATTCCATGCTGCTCCCCCATCTTTGCCATGCTCCATGCTGCAGCCGTATCTCTGCTCTTTTCCATGCTGCTCCCCCATCTTTGCCATGCTCCATACTGCACCCCATCTCTGTTCTGCTCCATGCTTCACCTCCATCTTTGTCCTGCTCTATTCTGCACCCCATCTCTGCCCTGCTCCATGCTGTACCACTATCTCCACCCTGCTCCATACTGCATCACCATCTCTGCCCGGTTCCATGCTGCACCCCCATCTTTGTCCTGCTCTATTCTGCACCCCTCTGTGCCCTACTCCATGTTGCACCCCCATCTCTGCCCTGCTCCATGCTGCACCCCCATCTCTGCCCTGCTCCATGCTGCTCCCCCATATCTGTCCTGCTCCATGCTGCTCCCCCATCTCTGCCCAGCTCCATGCTGCGCCCCCATCTCTGCCCTGCTCCATGCTGTGCCCCCATCTCTGCCCTGCTCCATGCTGCTCCCCCATCTTTGCCCAGCTCCATGCTGCACCCCCATCTCTGCCCTGCTCCATGCTGCACCCCCATCTCTGCCCTGCTCCATGCTGCACCCCCATCTCTGCCTTGCTCCATGCTGCACCCCCATCTCTTCCTTGCTCCATGCTGCACCCCATCTCTGCCCTGCTCCATGCTGCACCCCATCTCTGCCCTGCTACATGCTGCACCCCTATCTCTGCCCTGCTCCATGCTGCACCCCCATCTCTGCCTTGCTCCATGCTGCACCCCCATCTCTGCCTTGCTCCATGCTGCACCCCCATCTCCACCCTGCTCCATGCTGCACCCCCATCTCCGCCCTGCTCCATGCTGCACCCTCATCTCTGCCCTGCTCCATGCTGCACCCCATCTCTGCCCTGCTCCATGCTGCACCCCCATCTCTGCCCTGCTCCATGCTGCACCCCCATCTCTGCCCTGCTCCATGTTGCACCCCATCTCTGCTCTGCTCCATACTGCATCACCATCTCTGCCCGGTTCGATGCTGCACCCCCATCTCTGCCCTGCTCCATGCTGCACCCCCATCTCTGCCCTGCTCCATGCTGCACCCCCATCTCTGCCCTGCTCCATGTTGCATCCCCATCTCTGCCCTGCTCCATGCTGCACCCCATCTCTGCCCTGCTCCATGATGCACCCCCATCTCTGCCCTGCTCCATGCTGCACCCGCATCTCTGCCTTGCTCCATGCTGCACCCCCATCTCTGCCTTGCTCCATGCTGCACCCCCATCTCTGTCCTGCTCCATGCTGCACCCCCATCTCTGCCTTGCTCCATGCTGCACCCCCATCTCTGCCCTGCTCCATGCTGCATCCCATCTCTGCCTTGCTCCATGCTGCACCCCCATCTCTGTCCTGCTCCATGCTGCACCCCCATCTCTGCCCTGCTCCATGCTGCACCCCCATCTCTGTCCTGCTCCATGCTGCACCCCCATCTCTGCCCTGCTCCATGCTGCATCCCATCTCTGCCTTGCTCCATGCTGCACCCCCATCTCTGTCCTGCTCCATGCTGCACCCCCATCTCTGCCCTGCTCCATGCTGCACCCCATCTCCACCCTGCTCCATGATGCACCCTATCTCTGCCCTGCTCCATGTTGCACCCCCATCTCTGCCCTGCTCCATGTTGCACCCCCATCTCTGCTCTGCTCCATGTTGCACCCCCATCTCTGCCCTGCTCCATGCTGCACCCCCATCTCTGCCCTGCTCCATGCAGCACCCCATCTCTGCCCTGCTACATGCTGCACCCCATCTCTGCCCTGCTACATGCTGCACCCCATCTCTGCCCTGCTCCATGCTGCACCCCCATCTCTGCCCTGCTCCATACTGCACCCCCTTCTCTGCCCTGCTTCACGCTGCACCCCCATCTCTGCCCTGCTCCATGCTGCACCCCCATCTCTGCCCTGCTCCATACTGCACCCCCTTCTCTGCCCTGCTTCACGCTGCACCCCCATCTCCGCCCTGCTCCATGCTTCACCCCCATCTCTGCCCTGCTCCAAAAATACATTATTAGGCTAAAGGGGGCCTCTAATGGTTTTGTTTTACATGGTTTTGTTTGTGGACCATGGCTGGCATTCCGGCTGTCACCCTGATCCACACCTTGGAGTTGCGTGGGCAGCAAGGCCCCTGTGAGAAGGAAGCTCTGCAGCTCCCTCCCCCATGGCACAGTGTCACCATGTCAGTCATATGCCGCTGCCACCTGAGCGCGTTTGGGATAACGGTCGCCCAGGACTTAACGCCCGCCGACATTATTTAGGCTGCGCGTTATCCGGGCCCCAGTTTATAACATCCGCAGGCCCCCGGTGTCTGCAGCAGAGGCATGTTAAGAGCCCCAGCAGAGATCGAGAGCCCGATACCCTGTCACTGCGGGATTAGCGGAAGAATCATGGCTGCCCCGCGCCCACCACCTGCATCCAGACCGCCGTGACAGTTACTTCCTTAATGACTGCTGCTGCCTGCCGCAAAGCGTCGCTCCATCACATTGACCCTGCAGAGCATCCATCTATCCTAACAACTCTACAGAGCATCCCTTCATCCTATTATCCACGCAGAGCATCCCTTCATCCTATTATCCACGCAGAGCATCCCTTCATCCTTTTATCCACGCAGAGCATCCCTTCATCCTATTATCCACGCAGAGCATCCCTTCATCCTTTTATCCACGCAGAGCATCCCTTCATCCTATTATCCACGCAGAGCATCCCTTCATTCCATCAACTCTGCAGAGCATCCCTCTATTCCATCAACCTTACAGAGCATCCCTCCATCCCATCAACCCTGCAAAGCATCCATCTATCCTATCATCTCTACAGAGCATCCCTCCATTCAATAAGCCCTGCAGAGCATCCCTTTAACTCATCAACTGTACAGGGCATCCCTTCATCTCCACAGAGCATTCCTCCATTCCATCGACTCTGCAGAGCATCCCTCTAACCCATCAAGTCTACAGAACATTTCTTCATCCCATTAACTCTGCAGAGCATCGCTCCATCTGATCAACACTGTGCAACATCTCTCCATCCCATCCCTGCAGAGCATCCCTCAATTCCATCAGCCCTGCAGAGCATCCCTCTAACTCATCAACTCTACAGAGCATCCCTTCATACTATCCTCCATGCAGAGCATCACTCCATTCGATCAACACTGTGCAGTATCGATCCCATCATCCCTGCAGAGCATCCCTCTAACTCATCAACCCTGTAGAGCATCCCTCCATTCCATCAACCCAGCAGAGCATCCCTATATCCCATCATCCCTGCAGAGCATCCCTCCACCCTATCGACCCTGCAGAGCATCATACCATCCCGTCAAATCTGCAGAGCATCCCAATCCTATCAACCCTCCTCCACCCAACCTGGATAGATACTCTGACCTCTGCAGATCATCGCTCTTTCTTATCTACCACCCAGATGCAGGCGTTGGACTCGATTATTTTTCACCTTGCTGGAGATCTGCAAAGCGTCACTCTGTCATGACTGATGCATATCAGCATAGTATCGCTCTTATCTATTTACCTCCAGATACATACAGTGTAATATGTCCTGCAGATGGCTAGTGGCCTCTACTATTCTGCAGAGCATCGCTCCTCTGTCTCATCTACCTCCTCCCTTATCCTGAATATCTACTTTATATTATATAGATCACTAATGTCTGCAGAGCATCGCTCCTCTGTCTCATCTACCTCCTCCCTTATCCTGAATATCTACTTTATATTATAAAGATCACTAATGTCTGCAGAGCATCGCTCCTCTGTCTCATCTACCTCCTCCCTTATCCTGAATATCTACTTTATATTATAAAGATCACTAATGTCTGCAGAGCATCGCTCCTCTGTCTCATCTACCTCGTCCCTTATCCTGAATATCTACTTTATATTCTGAAGATCACTAATGTTTGCAGAGCATCGCTCCTCTGTCTCATCTACCTCCTCCCTTATCCTGAATATCTACTTTATATTATAAAGATCAGTAATGTCTGCAGAGCATCGCTCCTCTGTCTCATCTACCTCCTCCCTTATCCTGAATATCTACTTTATATTATATAGATCACTAATGTCTGCAGAGCATTGCTCCTCTGTCTCATCTACCTCCTCCCTTATCCTGAATATCTACTTTATATTATATAGATCACTAATGTCTGCAGAGCATCGCTCCTCTGTCTCATCTACCTCCTCCCTTATCCTGAATATCTACTTTATATTATAAAGATCACTAATGTCTGCAGAGCATCGCTCCTCTGTCTCATCTACCTCCTCCCTTATCCTGAATATCTACTTTATATTATAAAGATCACTAATGTCTGCAGAGCATCGCTCCTCTGTCTCATCTACCTCCTCCCTTATCCTGAATATCTACTTTATATTATATAGATCACTAATGTCTGCAGAGCATCGCTCCTCTGTCTCATCTACCTCCTCCCTTATCCTGAATATCTACTTTATATTATAAAGATCACTAATGTCTGCAGAGCATCGCTCCTCTGTCTCATCTACCTCCTCCCTTACCCTGAATATCTACTTTATATTCTGAAGATCACTAATGTCTGCAGAGCATCGCTCCTCTGTCCCATCTACCTCCTCCCTTATCCTGAATATCTACTTTATATTCTGAAGATCACTAATGTCTGCAGAGTATCGCTCCTCTGTCTCATCTACCTCCTCCCTTATCCCGAATATCTACTTTATATTAGAAAGATCACTAATGTCTGCAGAGCATCGCTCCTCTGTCTCATCTACCTCCTCCCTTATCCTGAATATCTACTTTATATTATAAAGATCACTAATGTCTGCAGAGCATCGCTCCTCTGTCTCATCTACCTCCTCCTTCATCCTGAATATCTACTTTATATTATATAGATCACTAATGTCTGCAGAGCATCGCTCCTCTGTCTCATCTACCTCCTCCCTTATCCCGAATATCTACTTTATATTATATAGATCACTAATGTCTGCAGAGCATCGCTCCTCTGTCTCATCTACCTCCTCCCTTATCCCGAATATCTACTTTATATTATAAAGATCACTAATGTCTGCAGAGCATCGCTCCTCTGTCTCATCTACCTCCTCCCTTATCCTGAATATCTACTTTATATTATAAAGATCACTAATGTCTGCAGAGCATCGCTCCTCTGTCTCATCTACCTCCTCCTTCATCCTGAATATCTACTTTATATTCTGAAGATCACTAATGTCTGCAGAGCATCGCTCCTCTGTCTCATCTACCTCCTCCCTTATCCTGAATATCTACTTTATATTATAAAGATCACTAATGTCTGCAGAGCATCGCTCCTCTGTCTCATCTACCTCCTCCCTTATCCTGAATATCTACTTTATATTATAAAGATCACTAATGTCTGCAGAGCATCGCTCCTCTGTCTCATCTACCTCCTCCCTCATCCTGAATATCTACTTTATATTCTGAAGATCACTAATGTCTGCAGAGCATCGCTCCTCTGTCTCATCTTCCTCCTCCCTTATCCTGAATATCTACTTTATATTATATAGATCACTAATGTCTGCAGAGCATCGCTCCTCTGTCCCATCTACCTCCTCCCTTATCCTGAATATCTACTTTATATTATAAAGATCACTAATGTCTGCAGAGCATCGCTCCTCTGTCTCATCTACCTCCTCCCTTATCCTGAATATCTACTTTATATTATAAAGATCACTAATGTCTGCAGAGCATCGCTCCTCTGTCTCATCTACCTCCTCCCTTATCCTGAATATCTACTTTATATTATAAAGATCACTAATGTCTGCAGAGCATCGCTCCTTTTCCCCATCTACCACCCAGATACATATGATATATTCTCCAGAGATCTGCAGACTGTCATTCTGCCATGTCCAAAACAGACCCCTGATAAATGGCGCAGACTATTACTAATTGCTCCAGTGATCTGCAGAGTATCGCTCCTCACCCGGGCAGGAGGCGGGGCTTAGGTGGGCCCTTGGGTGACAGAGTGTCAGGGGGCCAATGACCGACATAGTGGGGGAAAGAAGGGAATCAAAATAAGAAATGAATGGAATTAATACAATAGACAGACAAAAACAATGATATAGAGACAAAAGAAGCCGAGAGGATACAAGTCTAATAAATAAGGGAGAGGAACAATAACAATGGGCCCCTCTGACCCCCGCTCTTTCTTTCTTTCTTTCTTTCTTTCTTTCTTTCCTTCCTTCTTTCATCTCTCTCTCTTTCTTTCCTTCTTTCTTTCTTTCATCTCTCTCTCTTTCTTTCTTTCTTTCTTTCTTTCTTTCCTTCCTTCCTTCTTTCATCTCTCTCTCTTTCTCTCCTTCTTTCTTTCTTTCATCTCTCTCTTTCTTTCTTTCGTTCTTTCTCTTTCTTTCATCTGTTGATTCTGACATTTCCCGTCTTTCTTTCTCATTTCCTTCTGTTGTCTTTCTGCCACACTCTCTATTGTTTTGTCATTCCTTCTATTTCTTTTTTTTTTTCTGTCAGTCCTTCCTTTCTTTCCTTCAGCTGCTCCTTTTTTTCTCCCATTCCTTCTATCTCTCTGATCCCTGATATTTTGGGCATTTCTTTTTATTCCTTCCTTGTTTCTTTCATTCATTCATTCTCTTTCTTTGATTCTTGCATTCAGTCGGGCAGGCTGATTCATCACTAACGCCAGGTAGCGACAGATGAGCGTCTGTAGCAGGCATTTTCAGAGCGCCCGCTAGTAGTCGCTGTGCTCGGCCGTGGGTCGCTAGTTTATAGCGACAGGCAGGCTGATTCATCACTAACGCCAGGTAGCGACAGATGAGCGTCTGTAGCGGGCATTTTCAGAGCGCCCGCTAGTAGTCGCTGTGCTCGGCCGTGGGTCGCTAGTTTATAGCGACGGGCAGGCTGATTCATCACTAACGCCAGGTAGCGACAGATGAGCGTCTGTAGCGGCATTTTCAGAGCGCCCGCTAGCAGTCGCTGTGCTCGGCCGTGGGTCGCTACTTCGGTTCGGTAATGTTGAATACATTGTGAGGAGTCGCTATTTGACCAGTACAGCGCTGTATGGGAGCGCATGTTAGCGACTGCTCGTAGCGACCGACTCACAACATATTCAGCAAAAAAAAACAGCCTCACAAATCTCTGGCGCTGAAAAATGCTTCTCTGAAGCCCAGAGCGCAGGAGGCGGTGTGATTAAAGTCTGTTTTTCAGCATCTATCCACCAGTAACAAAGCGAAAACATATGGAATTACATTGTAACAACATTGTAACATGACACTTTAATGGCAGAGCTGTGATGTCATTTCTGAGGAAATATATAAAACATTGTGAATAAACTGCTTATTCGATGTCAGGAGAGGTCACAGAATTATTTGTGATTTTTTGAAAAAAAATAAACCTCGCCCCAGGGCCTCTGAGGTTCCGCTTTAAATTGTAAGCTCGCCAGGGCAGGGTCCTCCCTCCTCACTTACTCATATATTAACTTAACTGTAACTTACACTTTGTACAGCGCCACAGAATACAATGGTGCGTTATTAATAAATAATAATGATATCCTATATATATATATTTATTAATGATAATTCATACCTAGCAACTTTTATGGGATTGGAAAGGGGGTCAGTTGTTAAATTAGGCCACGCCCCCTCATTAAAGGGATGGATAGGAGTTAGGTTATAATGGTTATAACTGTTATAAACAATAAAATAAAACAATATAAACACTTTAAATAGAATCGCGATGTTACACCTCAAAGTAGCACAATATCTAAATGAAGCCACGCCCTCCTCACTGAGGGATGGATGAAGCCTCGCCCCCTCATTGAGGGATGGATGATGTCATGCCCCCTCATTGAGGGATGGATGAAGCCACGCCCCCTCATTGAGGGATGGATGAAGCCATGTCCCCTCATTGAGGGATGGATGAAGCCACACCCCCTCATTGAGGAATGGATGAAGACACGTCCCACTCATTGAAGGATGGATGAAGCCACGCCCCCTTATTGAGTGATGGATGAAGCCATGTCCCCTCATTGAGGGATGGATGAAGCCACACCCCTCATTGAGGAATGGATGAAGACACGTCCCACTCATTGAAGGATGGATGAAGCCACGCCCCCTTATTGAGTGATGGATGAAGCCACGCCCCCTCATTGAGGGATGGATGAAGCCATGCCCCCTCATTGAGGGATGGATGAAGCCACACCCCCTCATTGAGGGATGGAGGAAGCCACGCCCCCTCATTGAGGGATGGATGAAGCCACACCCCCTCATTGAGGGATGGAGGAAGCCACGCCCCTCATTGAGGGATGGAGGAAGCCACGCCCCCTCATTGAGGGATGGAGGGAGCCACGCCCCCTCATTGAGGGATGGAGGAAGCCACGCCCCCTCATTGAGGGATGGAGGAAGCCACGCCCCCTCATTGAGGGATGGATAGGAGATACATTGTAACAGTTACAATAATAGAAACACTTTGAATAGGCAAATGAATCATTTATTGCTGCAGATCTGCATGTTACACCTCAAAGGAGGGACCAATGAGAACAAGGGACAGGGGGACATTGATTCAAAAGAGGGACAGACCCTCCAAATCAGGGACACTTGGGAGGTATGGATAATTTAAGAAATATACTTTCAATATCATACATCATATCTACGTCACTAGAGGAAGGGACGTGGAGAAAGAATCCTTGGGAAATCCTCTTCCTCTGCCCTTCCCCTCCAGTGACATCATTAGTCACATGGGGGGATTCCCAAGAAGCTCCTCCTCTGTGATATAAAAGCCTCCCTGCCCCAGCGGCCAGGCATTAGCTTGTGAACTTTGGGCCTTATTCATGAAGAGATAGCGCCAGGTAGCGCCTTGTAAATGACAGGTAGCGTCAGATGAACGCCGGACACGGCAGCAATTACACATTTATCAAGCAGATTCTGTTTAGCGTCTGGGATAGCGCCATGTAGCGTCTGATTCATCATTATAACAGGCTCAGCGTACAGCGCCGGCGTTCAGCCTTGCAGAGCGCCACGTCTTACATCTCGCTACCTGTCGCTCTCCCATACATTTCTATGGATCGATCTTTTATTTCTCTTTAAACAGGGGGTTTTTATTTATTTTATTTTTTTTTTATTCTCAATGTTGTGACCACTCCTGAGGTCCCCACTGTGTCCATAGCATGTGCTGCTGCCCCGCTCCCCACTGTGTCCATAGCATGTGCTGCTGCCCCGCTCCCCACTGTGTCCATAGCATGTGCTGCTGCCCCGCTCCCCACTGTGTCCATAGCATGTGCTGCTGCCCCACTCCCCACTGTGTCCATAGCATGTGCTGCTGCCCGCTCCCCATTGTTTCCATAGCATGTGCTGCTGCCCCGCTCCCCACTGTGTCCATAGCATGTGCTGCTGCCCGCTCCCCATTGTTTCCATAGCATGTGCTGCTGCCCTGCTCCCCACTGTGTCCATAGCATGTGCTGCTGCCCCACTCCCCACTGTGTCCATAGCATGTGCTGCTGCCCCACTCCCCACTGTGTCCATAGCATGTGCTGCTGCCCGCTCCCCATTGTTTCCATAGCATGTGCTGCTGCCCCGCTCCCCACTGTGTCCATAGCATGTGCTGCTGCCCGCTCCCCATTGTTTCCATAGCATGTGCTGCTGCCCCGCTCCCCACTGTGTCCATAGCATGTGCTGCTGCCCACTCCCCATTGTGTCCATAGCATGTGCTGCTGCCCCGCTCCCCACTGTGTCCATAGCATGTGCTGCTGCCCCGCTCCCCACTGTGTCCATAGCATGTGCTGCTGCCCCACTCCCCACTGTGTCCATAGCATGTGCTGCTGCCCCACTCCCCACTGTGTCCATAGCATGTGCTGCTGCCCCACTCCCCACTGTGTCCATAGCATGTGCTGCTGCCCGCTCCCCATTGTTTCCATAGCATGTGCTGCTGCCCCGCTCCCCACTGTGTCCATAGCATGTGCTGCTGCCCGCTCCCCATTGTTTCCATAGCATGTGCTGCTGCCCCGCTCCCCACTGTGTCCATAGCATGTGCTGCTGCCCCGCTCCCCACTGTGTCCATAGCAGGTGCTGCTGCCCCGCTCCCCACTGTGTCCATAGCATGTGCTGCTGCCCCGCTCTCCACTGTGTCCATAGCATGTGCTGCTGCCCCGCTCCCCACTGTGTCCATAGCATGTGCTGCTGCCCCGCTCCCCACTGTGTCCATAGCATGTGCTGCTGCCCCGCTCCCCACTGTGTCCATAGCATGTGCTGCTGCCCGCTCCCCATTGTTTCCATAGCATGTGCTGCTGCCCTGCTCCCCACTGTGTCCATAGCATGTGCTGCTGCCCCACTCCCCACTGTGTCCATAGCATGTGCTGCTGCCCCACTCCCCACTGTGTCCATAGCATGTGCTGCTGCCCGCTCCCCATTGTTTCCATAGCATGTGCTGCTGCCCCGCTCCCCACTGTGTCCATAGCATGTGCTGCTGCCCGCTCCCCATTGTTTCCATAGCATGTGCTGCTGCCCCGCTCCCCACTGTGTCCATAGCATGTGCTGCTGCCCACTCCCCATTGTTTCCATAGCATGTGCTGCTGCCCCGCTCCCCACTGTGTCCATAGCATGTGCTGCTGCCCGCTCCCCATTGTTTCCATAGCATGTGCTGCTGCCCCGCTCCCCACTGTGTCCATAGCATGTGCTGCTGCCCCGCTCCCCACTGTGTCCATAGCAGGTGCTGCTGCCCCGCTCCCCACTGTGTCCATAGCATGTGCTGCTGCCCCGCTCTCCACTGTGTCCATAGCATGTGCTGCTGCCCCGCTCCCCACTGTGTCCATAGCATGTGCTGCTGCCCCGCTCCCCACTGTGTCCATAGCATGTGCTGCTGCCCCGCTCCCCACTGTGTCCATAGCATGTGCTGCTGCCCGCTCCCCACTGTGTCCATAGCATGTGCTGCTGCCCTGCTCCCCATTGTTTCCATAGCATGTGCTGCTGCCCCGCTCCCCACTGTGTCCATAGCATGTGCTTCTGCCCCGCTCCCCATTGTTTCCATAGCATGTGCTGCTGCCCCGCTCCCCACTGTGTCCATAGCATGTGCTGCTGCCCCGCTCCCCACTGTGTCCATAGCATGTGCTGCTGCCCCGCTCCCCATTGTTTCCATAGCATATGCTGCTGCTCTGCTCCCCACTGTGTCCATAGCATGTGCTGCAGCCCCGCTCCCCACTGTGTCCATAGCATGTGCTGCTGCCCCCTCCCCACTGTGTCCATAGCATGTGCTGCTGCCCGCTCCCCACTGTGTCCATAGCATGTGCTGCTGCCCGCTCCCCACTGTGTCCATAGCATGTGCTGCTGCCCCGCTCCCCACTGTGTCCATAGAATGTGCTGCGGCCCCGCTCCCCCACTGTGTCCATAGCATGTGCTGCTGCCCCGCTCCCCATTGTTTCCATAGCATGTGCTGCTGCTCTGCTCCCCACTGTGTCCATAGCATGTGCTGCTGCCCGCTCCCCACTGTGTCCATAGCATGTGCTGCTGCCCCCTCCCCACTGTGTCCATAGCATGTGCTGCTGCCCCGCTCCCCACTGTGTCCATAGCATGTGCTTCTGCCCCGCTCCTTATTGTTTCCATAGCATGTGCTGCTGCCCGCTCCCCACTGTGTCCATAGCATGTGCTGCTGCCCCGCTCCCCACTGTGTCCATAGAATGTGCTGCGGCCCCGCTCCCCCACTGTGTCCATAGCATGTGCTGCTGCCCCGCTCCCCATTGTTTCCATAGCATGTGCTGCTGCTCTGCTCCCCACTGTGTCCATAGCATGTGCTGCTGCCAGCTCCCCACTGTGTCCATAGCATGTGCTGCTGCCCCCTCCCCACTGTGTCCATAGCATGTGCTGCTGCCCCGCTCCCCACTGTGTCCATAGCATGTGCTTCTGCCCCGCTCCTTATTGTTTCCATAGCATGTGCTGCTGCCCCGCTCCCCACTGTGTCCATAGCATGTGCTGCTGCCCCGCTCCCCATTGTTTCCATAGCATGTGCTGCTGCCCCGCTCCCCACTGTGTCCATAGAATGTGCTGCTGCCCCGCTCCCCACTGTGTCCATAGCATGTGCTGCTGCCCCGCTCCCCACTGTGTCCATAGCATGTGCTGCTGCCCCGCTCCCCACAGTGTCCATAGCATGTGCTGCTGCCCCGCTCCCCACTGTGTCCATAGCATGTGCTGCTGCCCCGCTCCCCACTGTGTCCATAGCATGTGCTGCTGCCCCGCTCCCCACTGTGTCCATAGCATGTGCTGCTGCCCCGCTCCCCACTGTGTCCATAGCATGTGCTGCTGCCCCGCTCCCCACTGTGTCCATAGCATGTGCTGCTGCCCCGCTCCCCACTGTGTCCATAGCATGTGCTGCTGCCCCGCTCCCCATTGTGTCCATAGCATGTGCTGCTGCCCGCTCCCCACTGTGTCCATAGCATGTGCTGCTGCCCCGCTCCCCACTGTGTCCATAGCATGTGCTGCTGCCCCGCTCCCCACTGTGTCCATAGCATGTGCTGCTGCCCCGCTCCCCATTGTTTCCATAGCATGTGCTGCTGCTCTGCTCCCCACTGTGTCCATAGCATGTGCTGCTGCCCCGCTCCCCACTGTGTCCATAGCATGTGCTGCTGCCCCGCTCCCCACTGTGTCCATAGCATGTGCTGCTGCCCCGCTCCCCACTGTGTCCATAGCATGTGCTTCTGCCCCGCTCCTTATTGTTTCCATAGCATGTGCTGCTGCCCCGCTCCCCACTGTGTCCATAGCATGTGCTGCTGCCCGCTCCCCATTGTTTCCATAGCATGTGCTGCTGCCCCGCTCCCCACTGTGTCCATAGCATGTGCTGCTGCCCCGCTCCCCACTGTGTCCATAGCATGTGCTGCTGCCCCGCTCCCCACTGTGTCCATAGCATGTGCTGCTGCCCCGCTCCCCACTGTGTCCATAGCATGTGCTGCTGCCCCGCTCCCCACTGTGTCCATAGCATGTGCTGCTGCCCCGCTCCCCACTGTGTCCATAGCATGTGCTGCTTCCCCGCTCCCCACTGTGTCCATAGCATGTGCTGCTGCCCCGCTCCCCACTGTGTCCATAGCATGTGCTGCTGCCCCGCTCCCCACTGTGTCCATAGCATGTGCGGCTGCCCCGCTCCCCACTGTGTCCATAGCATGTGCTGCTGCCCCGCTCCCCACTGTGTCCATAGCATGTGCGGCCTCCCCGCTCCCCACTGTGTCCATAGCATGTGCTGCTGCCCGCTCCCCACTGTATCCATAGCATGTGCTGCTGCCCCGCTCCCCACTGTGTCCATAGCATGTGCTGCTTCCCCGCTCCCCACTGTTTCCATAGCATGTGCTGCTGCCCGCTCCCCACTGTGTCCATAGCATGTGCTGCTGCCCCGCTCCCCATTGTTTCCATAGCATGTGCTGCTGCCCCGCTCCCCACTGTGTCCATAACATGTGCTGCTGCCCCGCTCCCCACTGTGTCCATAGCATGTGCTGCTGCCCCGCTCCCCACTGTGTCCATAGCATGTGCTGCTGCCCCGCTCCCCACTGTGTCCATAGCATGTGCTGCTGCCCGCTCCCCACTGTGTCCATAGCATGTGCTGCTGCCCCGCTCCCCACTGTGTCCATAGCATGTGCTGCTTCCCCGCTCCCCACTGTTTCCATAGCATGTGCTGCTGCCCGCTCCCCACTGTGTCCATAGCATGTGCTGCTGCCCCGCTCCCCATTGTTTCCATAGCATGTGCTGCTGCCCCGCTCCCCACTGTGTCCATAGCATGTGCTGCTGCCCGCTCCCCACTGTTTCCATAGCATGTGCTGCTGCCCCGCTCCCCACTGTGTCCATAACATGTGCTGCTGCCCCGCTCCCCACTGTGTCCATAGCATGTGCTGCTGCCCCGCTCCCCACTGTGTCCATAGCATGTGCTGCTGCCCCGCTCCCCACTGTGTCCATAGCATGTGCTGCTGCCCCGCTCCCCACTGTGTCCATAGCATGTGCTGCTGCCCCGCTCCCCACTGTGTCCATAGCATGTGCTGCTGCTCCGCTCCCCACTGTGTCCATAGCATGTGCTGCTGCCCCGCTCCCCACTGTGTCCATAGCATGTGCTGCTGCTCCGCTCCCCACTGTGTCCATAGCATGTGCTGCTGCCCCGCTCCCCACTGTGTCCATAGCATGTGCTGCTGCCCCGCTCCCCACTGTGTCCATAGCATGTGCTGCTGCCCCGCTCCCCACTGTGTCCATAGCATGTGCTGCTGCCCGCTCCCCACTGTGTCCATAGCATGTGCTGCTGCCCCGCTCCCCACTGTGTCCATAGCATGTGCTGCTGCCCCGCTCCCCACTGTGTCCATAGCATGTGCTGCTGCCCCGCTCTCCACTGTGTCCATAGCATGTGCTGCTGCCCCGCTCCCCACTGTGTCCATAGCATGTGCTGCTGCCCCGCTCCCCACTGTGTCCATAGCATGTGCTGCTGCCCACTCCCCACTGTGTCCATAGCATGTGCTGCTGCCCCGCTCCCCACTGTGTCCATAGCATGTGCTGCTGCCCCGCTCCCCACTGTGTCCATAGCATGTGCTGCTGCCCCGCTCCCCACTGTGTCCATAGCATGTGCTGCTGCCCGCTCCCCACTGTGTCCATAGCATGTGCTGCTGCCCCGCTCCCCACTGTGTCCATAGCATGTGCTGCTGCCCCGCTCCCCACTGTGTCCATAGCATGTGCTGCTGCCCGCTCCCCACTGTGCCCATAGCATGTGCTGCTGCCCCGCTACCCACTGTGTCCATAGCATGTGCTGCTGCCCCGCTCCCCACTGTGTCCATAGCATGTGCTGCTGCCCCGCTCCCCACTGTGTCCATAGCATGTGCTGCTGCCCCGCTCCCCACTGTGTCCATAGCATGTGCTGCTGCCCGCTCCCCACTGTGTCCATAGCATGTGCTGCTGCCCCGCTCCCCACTGTGTCCATAGCATGTGCTGCTGCTCCGCTCCCCACTGTGTCCATAGCATGTGCTGCTGCTCCGCTCCCCACTGTGTCCATAGCATGTGCTGCTGCCCCGCTCCCCACTGTGTCCATAGCATGTGCTGCTGCCCCGCTCCCCACTGTGTCCATAGCATGTGCTGCTGCCCCGCTCCCCACTGTGTCCATAGCATGTGCTGCTGCCCCGCTCCCCACTGTGTCAATAGCATGTGCTGCTGCCCCGCTCCCCACTGTGTCCATAGCATGTGCTGCTGCCCCGCTCCCCACTGTGTCCATAGCATGTGCTGCTGCCCGCTCCCCACTGTGTCCGTAGCATGTGCTGCTGCCCCGCTCCCCACTGTGTCCATAGCATGTGCTGCTGCTCCGCTCCCCACTGTGTCCATAGCATGTGCTGCTGCTCCGCTCCCCACTGTGTCCATAGCATGTGCTGCTGCCCCGCTCCCCACTGTGTCCATAGCATGTGCTGCTGCCTCGCTCCCCACTGTGTCCATAGCATGTGCTGCTGCCCCGCTCCCCACTGTGTCCATAGCATGTGCTGCTGCCCGCTCCCCACTGTGTCCATAGCATGTGCTGCTGCCCCGCTCCCCACTGTGTCCATAGCATGTGCTGCTGCCCCGCTCCCCACTGTGTCCATAGCATTTGCTGCTGCCCGCTCCCCACTGTGCCCATAGCATGTGCTGCTGCCCCGCTACCCACTGTGTCCATAGCATGTGCTGCTGCCCCGCTCCCCACTGTGTCCATAGCATGTGCTGCTGCCCCGCTCCCCACTGTGTCCATAGCATGTGCTGCTGCCCCGCTCCCCACTGTGCCCATAGCATGTGCTGCTGCCCTGCTCCCCACTGTGTCCATAGCATGTGCTGCTGCCCGCTCCCCACTGTGTCCATAGCATGTGCTGATGCTCTGATTCTGAAATTTGCTTCTTTAGATTCATGCGCTTGTCACTTTATTCGCTTGTGCCAACACTCGCTCTGTTTGTTCTATTATTTATTTGCTACACTCTGAGATATTTTGTGCAATATTATTGCTGACCATACATAGATTTTGGATTGGATTTGGGGGGTCGCAGTGGTTGGTCCACACATGGCACTTTATTTGACAAGTAAGATGATAATATTCTATGTATTTTGTCTGTGATTTGCATCTGCCTCTTTGTCAGCAATCCTTGCACTGTTATGTTTGTATATATAATGGGACCTGATGCACTTTGGAAGTGCTTGTAAATAGGCAGGCTGATTCATCATTAGCGCCAGGTAGCGACAGATGAGCATCTGTAGCAGGCATTTCAGTAGTCGCAGTGCTCGGCCGTGAGTCGCTAGTTTATTGCGACTCAGTCGCTGTTCAGTAATGTTGAATACATTGTGAGGAGTCGCTATATGACCAGTACAGCGCTGTATGGGAGAGCATGTTAGCGACTGCTCATAGCGACCGACTCACACCATATTCAGCAAAAAAACAGCCTCACTAATCTCTGGCGCTGAAAAATGTTTCTCTGAAGCCCAGAGCGCAGGAGGCTGTGTGATTAAAGTCTGTTTTTCAGCATCTATCCACTAGTAACAAAGCGAAAACATATGGAATTACATTGTAGCAACATTGTAACATGAACACTTTAATGGCAGAGCTGTGATGTCATTTCTGAAGAAATATATAAAAAAATGTGAAAAAACTGCTAATTCAATGTCGGAAGAGGTCACAGAATTATATGAGATTTAAAAACAAAACAAAAAAAAAAACAAAAACACAGTTTAAAGAGAAGGAAAGGATCGTCCATTGAAATGTATCTGAGAGCGTCAGGTAGCGAGAGGTCATACCTGGCGCTGTGCAAGGCTGAACGCCGGCGCTGTTCGCTGAGGCTGTGAAAATGATGAATCGGACGCTACATGGCGCTATCCCAGTCGCTAAACAGATTCTGCTTGATAAATGTGTAATTGCTGCCGTGTCCGGCGTTCACCTGTCGCTACCTCTCATTTACAAGGCGCTACCTGGCGCTATCCCTTAATTTTTTCACTGTGCTATTTATTTAATTGTTTTTTCATATATGGTGGTGTTATGTTATTGGGATATTGATATCATTATTTCTAGTAGGGTTTTTTTATTATATATTCCTTATTGAGCGTAAAAAAATGTTTTTCTTTTTTTCTCTTTATTGTTAAGGGAAAATACTTTACAGGATTTTTTTCACACATGGTCTCTTCAAATTTTGGATTTTAAATCTGTTATTGAGGGTTACTTAGAGGATTAGTTTGCTTAGTTAGTTGCTTTTTAAGTGTTTTCGTATATATGTAGATTTTAAGTGTGTTTTTTGTACTCTCGATAAAATGATCTTTTTATAGTTGTGCTCCCTTATTGGTGGTTGTTGCGGCCTCCACCTTGTTTTGCATTAGTTGTACATTAGGAGAGCACGCCAAGATATTAAATCGCGGTTTTTGCGGCGCGCCATTTTCTCTCTCTCACGGTGTGACATTAAATAATATTGTGTGGCTAATTCAAAACAAAGACAGGTTGGTGCAGATAATGGAGGAAGGGAGCTGCTGCTAAAATCCCAATAGGGATCAGCGCCCTTTGTGTACCTGTGCGATTCTATTGGTGCTAATATTCTATTGCACGACAGCAAACAGGTGTGTGAATCTGCAGGTGCCTCTGCAGTCCTCAGGCAAAAAGATACGCGAAGGTGGGAGGCAGTTCACATCAAAACAGCGACTCTTGGAGGCTATTCTGACACCCTGCAAAGTCTTCAATGGATGGAAAATTTGTGAAGGTGATATAAAGGAGGCCTCCGACGCCACACGACCTGTTTCTGATGGAAATAGGTTTTCATGTCATGTGACCTGTTACTGCTGCACATTCAATTAATGATCATTGTCACTTCTTTATAGAGCATCCTGGGACTTGCAGTGCATCCGTCAAAGATTTTTAACCTCTGTACAGCCCAGGCACCTTAATCCCCTAATGGTCTCTGGTTTTTCTGTACAGATACCCCCCCCCCACCCACAGACCACCCCTCCGCCCCGCAGACCCCCCCCCACACACACACACACACACACACAGACCACCACCCTGCAAATTCCCCAGATAAAGCGCAGCGACTGGGATGCCTCACGCAGACCATTACTCTTCCCCGGCCCTAATCTGGCAAAAATGACACGACCAGCCGGCCCGAGGATTAACAGGATCGCCCGGGCCCCCCACCCGGCTTAGAATAGAGGCGCGGCCATCATTTCCTCCCGCTAAAAAAGCGCCTCGATAAAGAGCGTAATAATAATAATAGAGATAGAGCGCAATAAAATTCCCCGACCTCACATGACTCCAAAAGAGAACAGAAGTGTTACTATACATTTATATAGCGCCGACATATACCACAGCGCTGTACATAGAAGCAGTCACATGACCTCCTGTCCCTCAGAGCTCACACTCTAATGTCTCCTCCACACTCACACACTGTTATTATACATTTATATAGCGCTGACATATACCACAGCGCTGTACATAGAAGCAGTCACATGACCTCCTGTCCCTCAGAGCTCACACTCTAATGTCTCCTCCACACTCACACACTGTTATTATACATTTATATAGCGCTGACATATACCGCAGCGCTGTACATAGAAGCAGTCACATGATCTCCTGTCCCTCAGAGCTCACACTCTAATGTCTCCCCCACACTCACACACTGTTATTATACATTATATAGCGCCGACATATACCGCAGCAGTGTACATAGAAGCAGTCACATGACCTCCTGTCCCTCAGAGCTCACACTCTAATGTCTCCTCCGCACTCACACACTGTTATTATACATTATATAGCGCCGACATATACCACAGCGCTGTACATAGAAGCAGTCACATGACCTCCTGTCCCTCAGAGCTCACACTCTAATGTCTCCCCCACACTCACACACTGTTATTATACATTATATAGCGCTGACATATACCACAGCGCTGTACATAGAAGCAGTCACATGACCTCCTGTCCCTCAGAGCTCACACTCTAAAGTCTCCCCCACACTCACACACTGTTATTATACATTATATAGCGCTGACATATACCACAGCATTGTACATAGAAGCAGTCACATGACCTCCTGTCCCTCAGAGCTCACACTCTAATGTCTCCCCCACACTCACACACTGTTATTATACATTATATAGCGCTGACATATACCACAGCGCTGTACATAGAAGCAGTCACATGACCTCCTGTCCCTCAGAGCTCACACTCTAATGTCTCCCCCACACTCACACACTGTTATTATACATTATATAGCGCTGACATATACCACAGCGCTGTACATAGAAGCGGTCACATGACTCTCTGGGGGTGGAGGTGCCACGTGCCAGTTACCCTCGGACACGCTTTGCCCTTATAAAGGCATTTTAGCAACAGGCAGCGGCGTCCCCGGGCCCCCGATGATAAATCAGAAGGTGCCTGACGCACAGCATCTGGCCCCGGGGCCTGGACGACAGGTTTGGGGGCCCCGGGGGCCACCTGCTGACTGGGCACTTTCACATGTTTTATGGCCGAGGTGACGTGTTTACACCCAGTATAAACATATTCACCAGCCAGAGACAGGGAAGCGGGATCATTACTTGGGGTGAGGTCACATGACCGTTCCTTCTCTGCACAGGAGAGAGCTGGCCGGTCCCCTATACTGAGATTTATATGGAGGGACGGGCGGCTTTCTGCAGGGTCACATGACCGATCCTTCTCTGCACAGGAGAGAGCTGGCCGGTCCCCTATACTGAGATTTATATGGAGGGACGGGCGGCTTCCTGCAGGGTCACATGACCGATCCTTCTCTGCACAGGAGAGAGCTGGCCGGTCCTTATACTGAGATTTATATGGAGGGACGGGCGGCTTTCTGCAGGGTCACATGACCGATCCTTCTCTGCACAGGAGAGAGCTGGCCGGTCCCTTATACTGAGATTTATATGGAGGGACGGGCTGCTTTCTGCAGGGTCACATGACCGATCCTTCTCTGCACAGGAGAGAGCTGGCCGGTCCCTTATACTGAGATTTATATGGAGGGACGGGCGGCTTTCTGCAGGGTCACATGACCGATCCTTCTCTGCACAGGAGAGAACTGGCCGGCCCTTATACTGAGATTTATATGGAGGGACGGGCGGCTTTCTGCAGGGTCACATGACCGATCCTTCTCTGCACAGGACAGAGCTGGCCGGCCCTTATACTGAGATTTATATGGAGGGACGGGCGGCTTTCTGCAGGGTCACATGACCGATCCTTCTCTGCACAGGAGAGAGCTGGCCGGTCCCCTATACTGAGATTTATATGGAGGGACGGGCGGCTTCCTGCAGGGTCACATGACCGATCCTTCTCTGCACAGGAGAGAGCTGGCCGGTCCTTATACTGAGATTTATATGGAGGGACGGGCGGCTTTCTGCAGGGTCACATGACCGATCCTTCTCTGCACAGGAGAGAGCTGGCCGGTCCCTTATACTGAGATTTATATGGAGGGACGGGCTGCTTTCTGCAGGGTCACATGACCGATCCTTCTCTGCACAGGAGAGAGCTGGCCGGTCCCTTATACTGAGATTTATATGGAGGGACGGGCGGCTTTCTGCAGGGTCACATGACCGATCCTTCTCTGCACAGGAGAGAACTGGCCGGCCCTTATACTGAGATTTATATGGAGGGACGGACGGCTTCCTGCAGGATCACATGACCGATCCTTCTCTGCACAGGAGAGAGCTGGCCGGTCCCTTATACTGAGATTTATATGGAGGGACGGGCGGCTTTCTGCAGGGTCACATGACTGATCCTTCTCTGCACAGGAGAGAGCTGGCCGGTCCCTTATACTGAGATTTATATGGAGGGACGGGTGGCTTTCTGCAGGGTCACATGACCGATCCTTCTCTGCACAGGAGAGAGCTGGCCGGCCCTTATACTGAGATTTATATGGAGGGACAGGCGGCTTTCTGCAGGGTCACATGACTGATCCTTCTCTGCACAGGAGAGAGCTGGCCGGTCCTTATACTGAGATTTATATGGAGGGACGGGCGGCTTTCTGCAGGGTCACATGACCGATCCTTCTCTGCACAGGAGAGAGCTGGCCGGCCCTTATACTGAGATTTATATGGAGGGACAGGCCAGGGTGAGGTCACGTGACCGATCCTTCTCTGCACATTAATTAATAAAGATAATATAACTATTAGCTGGGGTGTAAAGTTTACATTTACTCCAACAAGCCGGAAGATGCTAAAAATAGCAACGACAGGAAGTCTATATATAGCCTGGGTCATGTGCTTTTCCATTTTTCTGCTCCTGCAGTGGTTGGGCTGAATGTCAACAAAGCCTGTTTTTATTTTTTAAAGTGGACCAAAACCCACGGCTATTGGCCGGGGAATCTATAAGATTGCTGGGCTAATTCATTCCCTTGGCTGATCGATTACTTGCTGTGTGATACCCCCCCAGGACGCCCCATACACTTACCTTGTTTCCCGGTCCAATGACGCATCCCCGCTATCCCTCTAGCAGGGCGTGTGCCCGCCCCAGGCATTTGTGAATGGCCGGCCCTGTTAGAGGGAAGCGGGGGATGCGCCTTAGACCACGTGGCATCAGCGGATCCGAGCGCGCTGATTGGACGAGCGACCGTGCATGCGCCGTAGGACCGGGAAGAGGTGAGTTGGTTTCGGCGACCTGGGGGGGTTTCACACAATTGCGGTGCCCCGGAGGCAAGGACCAAACCCCAGGATAGTCAAAATCCTGGGTTTTGGTCCACTTTAAGACTGACCTAAAATAGGCAGAAGTGAAGGCATTAGGGTGACAAGAGTTATACAGTCACATTTGCTCAGTTTCTCAGGTCACTAAAGAGGGAGGTGAAGGCTGGTGTTAAAGCGGAACAAAACCCAGAAAGGCTGCTCCCGGATTCTAAAAGATTCCAGGGTTGGCCATTGGGGCGTCCTCCAGATCTTTGGGTTGTGCGCACTCCCGCCCCCAGCCATTCAGATAGCCTGGGAACAGGAGCGCTCCCGCCACTCGAGAACCTGATTGCCATAAGCCGCTTGACGAGCATTTTAAAGCAGAACAAAACCCGTCAATTTGACTTTCCTAGGTTTTGATCCGCGCCTCTGGAATCCCATTCAACGTTAATATGCGCAGACGGAGAAGCCAGTTGGCAGACTGGAGAGATTGACTGTAGATTCGACGACCTGGGGGGGGTTTAACACAGTGGGGTATCCCAAATTGGGATGCCCCCAGGGGGAAAAGAATACCTGGGAGAGTTAAAATCCTGGTTTTTGTTCCCCTTTGAAGTGGACCAAACCCCAGGATTTTGACTATCCTGGGTTTTGGTCCTTTCCCCCAGTTTTTGGTCCGTGATACCCCCAGATTGCCCAATCTAACTCACCGCTTCCCGGCCCCTACAGCGCATGTGCAGACGCTCATCCAATCAGCGCACTTAGAGCCGCTGACGTCACGGCCAGCGGCTCCAAGTGCGCTGGTGGCCGCATCCCCCGCTTCCCTCTAACAGGGAGAGTGCCTGCGCCAGCCATTCACAAATGCCTGACCCTGCTAGAGGGATAGCGGGGATGCTGCCGCGGCTTGCGCGTGCGCCGTTGGACCAGGAAACAAGGTAAGTGAATGGGGCGACCTGTGGGAGTTTCACCCAGTGGGGCATCGGTTGTGGATGCCCCCGGGGGGAGATTTTGGTCCACTTTAACTACATATGTATATACATCTACATATATGACTCCCGGCTTTTTCCTAATCTGCCCGGGCATCCCATGTCATCCAATCCCTGAGTATCTCCACTCATCCTACCGCAGGGATCCCGGCTTAATAATTGGTTCTGATTGAGGCGTGAAAGCCGCGGATACGCTTTAGGGCGGAACAGAAAATCGATACGGCTCCGTTGATTGCTAGCTCACGTGGCGCAGATCCCCCACAAGCTCCTCCCCCTTCCACAGTTTGATTTATTTTTACATATTTTGTGCGACCCCGCTGCACATGTGTGGCCTGACCCCAGCTTCCTCCTATAACCTGCCAGCCAACCAATAGGAGGGTGGCTGCCAGGCTTGGACTGGCCACAGGGTTACCAGGACATCCCCCAGTGATGGCCTTCATCACCAGAACATTATTAGGGGCATCCCGAGTGCATGCACTACTAATACAGTCTGGTATAATGTTTCTGTGCATGGGCCCTGAATGTAAGCCGGTGATACTGAGCTGTTAAGTGTAGGGTGAACCACCCAGAATCACTCGTACTGTTGGACCCCAGACACCCCAATCCCACACTGGTGCCATTTACCCGTCCCTGCTCTGATGAGTCCTCCAGTCTTTCTGCATGCAGTGTGCAGTACCGGCGATGACCACCGGAGGAGGCAGAATTCTACAGTTATTATTTGATTTTGATTTATAGCAAATCGCCGGCTTCCAAATATATCACACTCCTCTGCAGTGGTGGACTGGGGCCAAAAAACAGCCCTGGATTTTACCAGCCCCTGGCGGTCCCCAAACTTCCAACATTGAGGCCCTTTCAACCATGATGCCAGGGCTATAGCATTGGGGGGTGAGGTTCCTTGGTGTGTGGGTACAGTGGGGATGGGTAGGGGGTCTGGGGTTCCTTGGCTTGTGGGTACAGTGGGGATGGGTACAGGGGACTGGGGTTCCGTGGCTTGTGGGTACAGTGGGGATGGGTAGGGGGCTGGGGTTCCTTGGCTTGTGGGTACAGTGGGGATGAGTAGGGGGCTGGGGTTCCTTGGCTTGTGGGTACAGTGGGGATGGGTAGGGGGCTAAGGTTCCTTGGCTTGTGGGTACAGTGGGGATGGGTAGGGGGCTGGGGTTCCATGGCTTGTGGGTACAGTGGGGATGGGTAGAGGGCTGGGTTCCCTGAATTGTGGGCACAGTAGGGATGGGTAGGGGGCTGGGGTTCCTTAGCTTTTGGTAGGGGGCTGGGTTTCCTTGGCTTTTGGGTACAGTGGGGATGGGTAGGGGGCTGGGGTTCCTTGGCTTGTGGGTACAGTGGGGATGGGTAGGGGGCTGGGGTTCCTTGGCATGTGTGTACAGTGGGGATGGGTAGGGGGCTGGAGTTCCATGGCTTGTGGGTACAGTGGGGATGGGTAGGGGGCTGGGGTTCCCTGGCTTGTGGGTACAGTGGGGATGGGTAGGAGGCTGGGGTTCCTTGGCTTGTGGGTACAGTGGGGATGGGTAGGGGACTGGGGTTCCTTGGCTTGTGGGTACAGTGGGGATGGGTAGGGGGCTGGGGTTCCCTGGCTTGTGGGTACAGTGGGGATGGGTAGGGGGCTGGGGTTCCCTGGCTTGTGGGTACAGTGTGGATGGGTAGGAGGCTGGGGTTCCTTGGCTTGTGGGTACAGTGGGGATGGGTAGGGGACTGGGGTTCCTTGGCTTGTGGGTACAGTGGGGATGGGTAGAGGGCTGGGGTACCTTGGCTTGTGGGTACAGTGGGGATGGGTAGGGGATTGGGGTTCCTTGGCTTGTGGGTACAGTGGGGATGGGTAGAGGGCTGGGGTTCCCTGACTTGTGGGTACAGTGGGGATGGGTAGGAGGCTGGGGTTCCTTAGCTTGTGGGTACAGTGGGTATGGGTAGGGGACTGGGGTCCCTTGGCTTGTGGGTACAGTGGGGATGGGTAGGGGATTGGGGTTCCTTGGCTTGTGGGTACAGTGGGGATGGGTAGAGGGCTGGGGTCCCTTGGCTTGTGGGTACAGTGGGGATGGGTAGAGGGCTGGGGTCCCTTGGCTTGTGGGTACAGTGGGTATGGGTAGGGGGCTGGGGTTCCATGGCTTGTTGGTACGGTGGGGATGGGTAGGGGTCTGGGGTTCCTTGGCTTGTGGGTACAGTGGGATGGGTACAGGAGACTGGGGTTCCGTGGCGTGTGGGTACAGTGGGGATGGGTAGGGGGCTGTGATTCCCTGGCTTGTGGGTACAGTGGGGATGGGTAGGAGGCTGGGGTTCCTTGGCTTGTGGGTACAGTGGGGATGGGTAGGGGACTGGGGTTCCTTGGCTTGTGGGTACAGTGGGGATGGGTAGGGGACTGGGGTTCCTTGGCTTGTGGGTACAGTGGGGATGGGTAGGGGGCTGGGGTTCCCTGGCTTGTGGGTACAGTGGGGATGGGTAGGAGGCTGGGGTTCCTTGGCTTGTGGGTACAGTGGGGATGGGTAGAGGGCTGGGGTACCTTGGCTTGTGGGTACAGTGGGAATGGGTAGGGGATTGGGGTTCCTTGGCTTGTGGGTACAGTGGGGATGGGTAGAGGGCTGGGGTTCCCTGACTTGTGGGTACAGTGGGGATGGGTAGGAGGCTGGGGTTCCTTAGCTTGTGGGTACAGTGGATATGGGTAGGGGACTGGGGTCCCTTGGCTTGTGGGTACAGTGGGGATGGGTAGGGGGCTGGGGTTCCTTGGCTTGTGGGTACAGTGGGGATGGGTAGAGGGCTGGGGTCCCTTGGCTTGTGGGTACAGTGGGTATGGGTAGGGGGCTGGGGTTCCATGGCTTGTGGGTACAGTGGGGATGGGTAGGGGGCTGGGGTTCCTTGGCTTGTGGGTACAGTGGGGATGGGTAGAGGGCTGGGGTCCCTTGGCTTGTGGGTACAGTGGGTATGGGTAGGGGGCTGGGGTTCCATGGCTTGTGGGTACAGTGGGTATGGGTAGGGGGCTGGGGTTCCATGGCTTGTTGGTACGGTGGGGATGGGTAGGGGGCTGGGGTTATTTGGCTTGTGGGTACAGTGGGGATGGGTAGGAGGCTGGGGTTCCTTGGCTTGTGGGTACAGTAGGGCTGGGTAGGGGTCTGGGGTTCCTTGGCTTGTGGGTACAGTGTGGATGGGTAGGGGGCTGGGGTTCCTTGGCGTGTGGGTACAGTGGGGATGGGTAGGGGGCTGGGGTTCCTTGGCTTGTGGGTACAGTGGGGCTGGGAACAGGGGTCTGAGAGAGAGACTAAGGGGTCAGGGATAAAATGTGGGTGTTAAACGCAGCAGCCCAACTGGCCCCAAAGCAGTGCAGCCCACCGGGCATTGTCCCAACTCTCACTATGGCCAGTCCGCCCCTGTACCTGTATATAAAGGGTGGAAGAGCGATTCCATGATATATAATAACCTCAAACATTCCAAATAGAGATGAGCGAACTTTTGAAAAATTCGATTCGACTGATTCGCCGAATTTTCCGACAAAAATCGTTTCGACCCGAATAAATTCGCGACGAATCGCTATTAAAAACGGCTATTTCTGAGCCTCCTACAGCCTCAATAGGGTTGTAAACCATTCAGCCTTGCTGTAACACGCACAGGATGCGTGCTGGGTTAGTTAAATAATACTTTGAAGAAATATCACATGCAGATCAGAGGCATCGCTAATAGAATCGCAGAGCGGCACAATTGCAGAGAGTTGAAGTGGCATCACTATGAGGGGCAGAAGGAGCCCAAATATACACTGGAGTTGGCCTCAGGAGCCCAAAAATTGGATGAATCACACCCTGGAGTTGGCAGAAGTTGGCAGCAGCAGCAGCAGGAGCCCAAATATACACTGGAGTTGGCTTCAGGAGCCCAAAAATTGGATGAATCACACCCTGGAGTTGGCAGGAGTTGACACCAGCAGCAGCAGGAGCCCAAATATACACTGGAGTTGGCTTCAGGAGCCCAAAAATTGGATGAATCACACCCTGGAGTTGGCAGAAGTTGGCAGCAGCAGCAGCAGGAGCCCAAATATACACTGGAGTTGGCCTCAGGAGCCCAAAAATTGGATGAATCACACCCTGGAGTTGGCAGAAGTTGGCAGCAGCAGCAGCAGCAGGAGCCCAAATATACACTGGAGTTGGCCTCAGGAGCCCAAAAATTGGATGAATCACACCCTGGAGTTGGCAGGAGTTGACAGTAGCAGCAGCAGGAGCCCAAATATACACTGGAGTTGGCCTCAGGAGCCCAAAAATTGGATGAATCACACCCTGGAGTTGGCAGAAGTTGGCAGCAGCAGCAGCAGGAGCCCAAATATACACTGGAGTTGGCTTCAGGAGCCCAAAAATTGGATGAATCACACCCTGGAGTTGGCAGGAGTTGACACCAGCAGCAGCAGGAGCCCAAATATACACTGGAGTTGGCTTCAGGAGCCCAAAAATTGGATGAATCACACCCTGGAGTTGGCAGAAGTTGGCAGCAGCAGCAGCAGGAGCCCAAATATACACTGGAGTTGGCCTCAGGAGCCCAAAAATTGGATGAATCACACCCTGGAGTTGGCAGAAGTTGGCAGCAGCAGCAGCAGGAGCCCAAATATACACTGGAGTTGGCCTCAGGAGCCCAAAAATTGGATGAATCACACCCTGGAGTTGGCAGAAGTTGGCAGCAGCAGCAGCAGGAGCCCAAATATACACTGGAGTTGGCTTCAGGAGCCCAAAAATTGGATGAATCACACCCTGGAGTTGGCAGGAGTTGACACCAGCAGCAGCAGGAGCCCAAATATACACTGGAGTTGGCTTCAGGAGCCCAAAACTTGGATGAATCACACCCTGGAGTTGGCAGAAGTTGGCAGCAGCAGGAGCCCAAATATACACTGGAGTTGGCCTCAGGAGCCCAAAAATTGGATGAATCACACCCTGGAGTTGGCAGAAGTTGGCAGCAGCAGCAGCAGCAGGAGCCCAAATATACACTGGAGTTGGCCTCAGGAGCCCAAAAATTGGATGAATCACACCCTGGAGTTGGCAGAAGTTGGCAGCAGCAGCAGCAGGAGCCCAAATATACACTGGAGTTGGCCTCAGGAGCCCAAAAATTGGATGAATCACACCCTGGAGTTGGCAGAAGTTGGCAGCAGCAGCAGCAGGAGCCCAAATATACACTGGAGTTGGCCTCAGGAGCCCAAAAATTGGATGAATCACACCCTGGAGTTGGCAGAAGTTGGCAGCAGCAGCAGCAGGAGCCCAAATATACACTGGAGTTGGCCTCAGGAGCCCAAAAATTGGATGAATCACACCCTGGAGTTGGCAGGAGTTGACAGTAGCAGCAGCAGGAGCCCAAATATACACTGGAGTTGGCCTCAGGAGCCCAAAAATTGGATGAATCACACCCTGGAGTTGGCAGAAGTTGGCAGCAGCAGCAGCAGGAGCCCAAATATACACTGGAGTTGGCTTCAGGAGCCCAAAAATTGGATGAATCACACCCTGGAGTTGGCAGGAGTTGACACCAGCAGCAGCAGGAGCCCAAATATACACTGGAGTTGGCTTCAGGAGCCCAAAAATTGGATGAATCACACCCTGGAGTTGGCAGAAGTTGGCAGCAGCAGCAGCAGGAGCCCAAATATACACTGGAGTTGGCCTCAGGAGCCCAAAAATTGGATGAATCACACCCTGGAGTTGGCAGAAGTTGGCAGCAGCAGCAGCAGGAGCCCAAATATACACTGGAGTTGGCCTCAGGAGCCCAAAAATTGGATGAATCACACCCTGGAGTTGGCAGAAGTTGGCAGCAGCAGCAGCAGGAGCCCAAATATACACTGGAGTTGGCCTCAGGAGCCCAAAAATTGGATGAATCACACCCTGGAGTTGGCAGGAGTTGACAGTAGCAGCAGCAGGAGCCCAAATATACACTGGAGTTGGCCTCAGGAGCCCAAAAATTGGATGAATCACACCCTGGAGTTGGCAGAAGTTGGCAGCAGCAGCAGCAGGAGCCCAAATATACACTGGAGTTGGCCTCAGGAGCCCAAAAATTGGATGAATCACACCCTGGAGTTGGCAGGAGTTGACAGTAGCAGCAGCAGGAGCCCAAATATACACTGGAGTTGGCCTCAGGAGCCCAAAAATTGGATGAATCACACCCTGGAGTTGGCAGAAGTTGGCAGCAGCAGCAGCAGGAGCCCAAATATACACTGGAGTTGGCCTCAGGAGCCCAAAAATTGGATGAATCACACCCTGGAGTTGGCAGAAGTTGGCAGCAGCAGCAGCAGGAGCCCAAATATACACTGGAGTTGGCCTCAGGAGCCCAAAAATTGGATGAATCACACCCTGGAGTTGGCAGGAGTTGACAGTAGCAGCAGCAGGAGCCCAAATATACACTGGAGTTGGCCTCAGGAGCCCAAAAATTGGATGAATCACACCCTGGAGTTGGCAGAAGTTGGCAGCAGCAGCAGCAGGAGCCCAAATATACACTGGAGCTGGCCTCAGGAGCCCAAAAATTGGATGAATCACACCCTGGAGTTGGCAGGAGTTGACAGTAGCAGCAGCAGGAGCCCAAATATACACTGGATTTGGCTTCAGGAGCCCAAAAATTGGATGAATCACACCCTGGAGTTGGCAGGAGTTGACACCAGCAGCAGCAGGAGCCCAAATATACACTGGAGTTGGCTTCAGGAGCCCAAAAATTGGATGAATCACACCCTGGAGTTGGCAGAAGTTGGCAGCAGCAGCAGCAGGAGCCCAAATATACACTGGAGTTGGCTTCAGGAGCCCACAAATTGGATGAATCACACCCTGGAGTTGGCAGAAGTTGGCAGCAGCAGCAGCAGGAGCCCAAATATACACTGGAGTTGGCCTCAGGAGCCCAAAAATTGGATGAATCACACCCTGGAGTTGGCAGAAGTTGGCAGCAGCAGCAGCAGGAGCCCAAATATACACTGGAGTTGGCCTCAGGAGCCCAAAAATTGGATGAATCACACCCTGGAGTTGGCAGGAGTTGACAGTAGCAGCAGCAGGAGCCCAAATATACACTGGAGTTGGCCTCAGGAGCCCAAAAATTGGATGAATCACACCCTGGAGTTGGCAGGAGTTGGCAGCAGCAGCAGCAGGAGCCCAAAAAATGGCCTAAAGACATAAATATGTTTTGCACCATTTGGAAAGTGTAAAACGTGGCACCATGCTGAATCTAGTCGCATGCATCAGGCATTGGTGGGTGGAAATCCTGGCTGATCCATCCCTGATTCATTTTGACAAAGGTGAGTCTCTCCACATTTTTAGTTGACAGACGAGTTCTCCTCGCCGTAACTATGGCCCCCGCCGCACTAAACACCCGCTCAGATGGCACGCTACTTGCCGGGCAGGACAGCTTTTCCAGGGCAAACTCTGCTAGTTGCGGCCACAAATCAAGTTTGGCTGCCCAGAAGTCCAGCGGATCCTCAAGGTGTGTTGGCATGGTCATGTCAAAGTATGACATGACCTGCTGGTTCAGGTCCTGCTCCAGGTCTTCCTGCTGCTCATGAGTAGCCTCACTATGCGGGTGTAGAAAGCTACTCATTAGCGACTGAAGACTGAGGCTGCTGCTGCTGATGGAGCTTCTGCTGCTGCTGCTGCCAACCCCCCCAGCGGCCATGGCAGTGGAAGGTGAGCGCAGAGGTCCCCTCGAGTCAGACCTGCGAGAGTATGGACCATGGCGCAGATAGGCATCGGCCAACTGCCTACGTAGAATGTCTTTGTAGTAGTTGAGTTTGTCCTCCCTCTCGGTGGGTTTAAAAAATGCCCCCATTTTGTGCCGGAAGCGAGGGTCCAATAAGGTGGACAGCCAGAAGTCATCCCGCCGACAGATGGAAACAATTCTGGGGTCACTACGCAAGCATGTGAGCATGCTTCGTGCCATTTGCGCAAGTGACTCGGATGGACTACCTGTCTCCATCTCCACTGCATACTGCCACGGTGTGCCCGGGTCCTCTGTCTCTCCTTCCTCAAAAACCTCTAGCTCCTCTGGCTGCTCCTGCTCCTCCTCTCCTGTCCGCTGACTAGATAAACCAGCCATTTCGCCAAGCCTAAACTGTGTTTCGCTGGGCAACTCCTCCTCCTCCTCTTCCTCCTCCTCCTCCTCCAGTTCAGCTCCAACGGGGTTCATGTGGCCGTAAGATGTAAACGCCATGTCTCCAGTGCCCTGACCAGCCATGGTTTCCAACATGTGCTGTAGTACATGAAGCAGTGGAATCACGTCGTTCATCCCGTAATCCTGCCGACTGACAAATAAAGTGGCTTCCTCAAAGGGCCTGAGCAAACGGCAGGTGTCACGTATGAGCTGCCACTGGTTGACATTGAAGTTACACAGGGGAGTCCCCCTATCTGCTTGGATCATCAGGAAATCCGTGATGGCTTTTCTCTGTTCATATAATCGGTCCAACATGTGAAGGGTGGAATTCCAACGGGTGGAAACATCGCAAATCAGACTATGTTGGGGGATACCATTCTGACGCTGTAGCTCAAGAAGGGTGTGTTTGGCGGTGTAGGAGTGGCTGAAGTGCATGCAAAGTTTCCGTGAAGTTGTTAGGATGTCCTGCAGATGGGGGGAACACTTCAGAAACCGCTTGACAACCAGATTGAAGACGTGAGCCATGCAGGGGGCATGGGTCAGGCTTCCTTGGCGCAGCGCAGACAAAATGTTCTTCCCATTGTCGGTAACCATGATTCCCATTTTAAGTTTTCTCGGAGTAAGCCATGTTTGGATTTCCTGATGAATACATTTAAGCAGTTCCTCCCCTGTGTGACTCCGTTCGCCAAGACAAACCATGTGAAGCACTGCGTGACACCTCCGTGCCCTGCACACATGGTAGACTGGAGGGGCACTGAGACTTGAGCCTACAGTGGAGGGTGAGGAGATGGCGGAGGATGAGGAGGCCGAGTCGCACGGTGTCACAGGCCCAATGGGCAGAGAGCGCGGAGGCCGAAGCGGCGTGACCTGTCCAAGTTGCTGCTGCAAAGGGACCACATTCACCCAGTGGGCCGTAAACGACATGTACTGCCCCTGACCGTAGTTACAGCTCCAGATGTCGGCGCTGCCATGTATTTTGCTACACACCGACAGGCTCAAGGACTGGCCCACCTTCTGTTCAACAAAAGTGTGCAGCGCTGGTACTGCCTTCTTGGCAAAGAAATGACGGCTTGGGACTCTCCACCTCGGCTCGGCACAAGCCATCAGTTCTCTGAAAGGTGCAGATTCCACCACCTGAAAAGGGAGCGACTGCAGCACCAGCAACTTGGACAGGAGCACATTCAGCTTCTGCGCCGTAGGATGAGTGGGCGCATACTGCTGTCTCTTGGACATGGCTTCGCTGATGGATTGCTGGCGGGATGCATGACTTGGAGGAGGAGGAGCAGGAGCGACAGAGGATGGGTATGACGCACAGCTGCCTTCGGCTGAGGTGCTGGAGCCTTGGCTGGCAGAAATTGGGAGCTCACTTGGTGAGGAAGCAGACTGGACCACCCCTTGGGAGCCTCGGTTCTCCCAGGTCGTTTTATGGTGACGCATCATATGTTGACGCAGGGCCGTGGTGCCAACATTTGGACCCTGGCCACGCTTCACCTTTTGCCTACATATCTTGCATGTGGCCATGTTACCCTCCTGCGGATGCCTCAGGAAAAACTGCCACACTGCCGAGTAGCTACTTTTCCCACCCCCTGGCCTCACTGATTCACTGCTGCTGTTGCCAACTCCAGGAACCCCTGCTCCACTACCTCCCGATAAGGTAGACTGCCGCACAGCAGGTGCTCTACCCCGGCCCCGGCCCCGGCCGGCTCCAGACTTTGGAATTGTGCCCCCATGCTGACTGCTACCACCTTGCTGCCTCAGCTGCTGACTCCGGGGCAACCTGCACCCCTCTTCTCCTGATGATGACGATGAAGCCCCTTCATCACCCGGCTCCCAAGTGCGATCGGCTTCATCGTCATCATCATCATCATCACCGAGTTGTGGCTGTACGTCACTGATGTTCGTGGATTCGTCAACAGTGTCTGGCGCAGGAGCTGGAACGCTCGCAGCACCCACGACACTGTCCACATCACTATTTGTCTGCCTAGCTAAAGAAGCCACCTCCATTTCTTGGCTGGGCAGTAGCTGCTGACTGTCCTCTATCTGATGGTCCTCCTCACTAAAGAGTGGAGCTGAACCCAAAGCATAGGATACGTCGCTGGGGGAGGGAACGGCGTAGGCCAGAGGCAATGGGAGGACAGGGACTGCTCTCGGGGCATGCCAACTCAGGGTTGTGTCAGAGGAACCTACCGACCCTAGACTGGGGGTCTCAGACGTAAGTTGTGATGATGTTGTTGATGAGCGCGTCAACCAATCTACCACGGCAGATGCGTTACTGGTGGAGACCCGACCGCTAGCAGATACTGGCAGATTAGGTCTCTCAGCGTGACTCCTGCTGCTACTGGCCCCCAGTCTGATGCGAGCTCTGCCTGCGGAATCTTGGCCTCTGCCACTCCTCTTTTCACTTCCAGGCACTTGTCTGCCCGACATAGTCTAACTGGCGTGGTAGTAGGTGATATTTAAAAAAACCCCGGGCAGCGGTGGGTCTATATGAAACAGAATATAATGCACACCAAAAGTGAGCAGTAACACTCAGCCTCCAACAGGCCTGCTTAGTGTAAATAAGAGAGCTGCTTAGTGTAAATAAAGAGGGGTATGCTATGTTACAGAATGGGATGCCTCAACAGAAGTGCACCTGGCAGGCAGCAGTAAGCCTATGCCCAGCAAAAGTGTCTTATAATATAAATATAATAAGAGCAAATGCTTATATGGTCTTAAACAGAGGCTGCTTTAGTCACAGAATGGGATGCCCTGGGCAGGAATGGACCTGGCAGGGTCCAGTAGTGCTTTGGCCAGCAAAAGTGTCTTTATCAGGCTAATTTCAAATATGATAAGAGCAAATGCTTATATGGTCTTAAACAGAGGCTGCTGTAGTCACAGAATGGGATGCCCCGGGCAGGAATCGACCTGGCAGGGTCCAGTAGTGCTTTGGCCAGCAAAAGTGTCTTTATCAGGCCTAATTTCAAATATGATAAGAGCAAATGCTTATATGGTCTTAAACAGAGGCTGCTTTAGTCACAGAATGGGATGCCCTGGGCAGGAATGGACCTGGCAGGGTCCAGTAGTGCTTTGGCCAGCAAAAGTGTCTTTATCAGGCTAATTTCAAATATGATAAGAGCAAATGCTTATATGGTCTTAAACAGAGGCTGCTGTAGTCACAGAATGGGATGCCCTGGGCAGGAATGGACCTGGCAGGGTCCAGTAGTGCTTTGGCCAGCAAAAGTGTCTTTATCAGGCCTAATTTCAAATATGATAAGAGCAAATGCTTATATGGTCTTAAACAGAGGCTGCTTTAGTCACAGAATGGGATGCCCTGGGCAGGAATGGACCTGGCAGGGTCCAGTAGTGCTTTGGCCAGCAAAAGTGTCTTTATCAGGCTAATTTCAAATATGATAAGAGCAAATGCTTATATGGTCTTAAACAGAGGCTGCTGTAGTCACAGAATGGGATGCCCCAACAGGAATCGACCTGGCAGGGTCCAGTAGTGCTTTGGCCAGCAAAAGTGTCTTTATCAGGCCTAATTTCAAATATGATAAGAGCAAATGCTTATATGGTCTTAAACAGAGGCTGCTTTAGTCACAGAATGGGATGCCCCAACAGGAATCGACCTGGCAGGGTCCAGTAGTGCTTTGGCCAGCAAAAGTGTCTTTATCAGGCCTAATTTCAAATATGATAAGAGCAAATGCTTATATGGTCTTAAACAGAGGCTGCTGTAGTCACAGAATGGGATGCCCTGGGCAGGAATGGACCTGGCAGGGTCCAGTAGTGCTTTGGCCAGCAAAAGTGTCTTTATCAGGCCTAATTTCAAATATGATAAGAGCAAATGCTTATATGGTCTTAAACAGAGGCTGCTGTAGTCACAGAATGGGATGCCCCGGGCAGGAATGGACCTGGCAGGGTCCAGTAGTGCTTTGGCCAGCAAAAGTGTCTTTATCAGGCCTAATTTCAAATATGATAAGAGCAAATGCTTATATGGTCTTAAACAGAGGCTGCTTTAGTCACAGAATGGGATGCCCTGGGCAGGAATGGACCTGGCAGGGTCCAGTAGTGCTTTGGCCAGCAAAAGTGTCTTTATCAGGCTAATTTCAAATATGATAAGAGCAAATGCTTATATGGTCTTAAACAGAGGCTGCTTTAGTCACAGAATGGGATGCCCTGGGCAGGAATGGACCTGGCAGGGTCCAGTAGTGCTTTGGCCAGCAAAAGTGTCTTTATCAGGCTAATTTCAAATATGATAAGAGCAAATGCTTATATGGTCTTAAACAGAGGCTGCTGTAGTCACAGAATGGGATGCCCCGGGCAGGAATCGACCTGGCAGGGTCCAGTAGTGCTTTGGCCAGCAAAAGTGTCTTTATCAGGCCTAATTTCAAATATGATAAGAGCAAATGCTTATATGGTCTTAAACAGAGGCTGCTTTAGTCACAGAATGGGATGCCCTGGGCAGGAATGGACCTGGCAGGGTCCAGTAGTGCTTTGGCCAGCAAAAGTGTCTTTATCAGGCTAATTTCAAATATGATAAGAGCAAATGCTTATATGGTCTTAAACAGAGGCTGCTGTAGTCACAGAATGGGATGCCCTGGGCAGGAATGGACCTGGCAGGGTCCAGTAGTGCTTTGGCCAGCAAAAGTGTCTTTATCAGGCCTAATTTCAAATATGATAAGAGCAAATGCTTATATGGTCTTAAACAGAGGCTGCTTTAGTCACAGAATGGGATGCCCTGGGCAGGAATGGACCTGGCAGGGTCCAGTAGTGCTTTGGCCAGCAAAAGTGTCTTTATCAGGCTAATTTCAAATATGATAAGAGCAAATGCTTATATGGTCTTAAACAGAGGCTGCTGTAGTCACAGAATGGGATGCCCTGGGCAGGAATGGACCTGGCAGGGTCCAGTAGTGCTTTGGCCAGCAAAAGTGTCTTTATCAGGCCTAATTTCAAATATGATAAGAGCAAATGCTTATATGGTCTTAAACAGAGGCTGCTTTAGTCACAGAATGGGATGCCCTGGGCAGGAATGGACCTGGCAGGGTCCAGTAGTGCTTTGGCCAGCAAAAGTGTCTTTATCAGGCTAATTTCAAATATGATAAGAGCAAATGCTTATATGGTCTTAAACAGAGGCTGCTGTAGTCACAGAATGGGATGCCCCGGGCAGGAATGGACCTGGCAGGGTCCAGTAGTGCTTTGGCCAGCAAAAGTGTCTTTATCAGGCCTAATTTCAAATATGATAAGAGCAAATGCTTATATGGTCTTAAACAGAGGCTGCTTTAGTCACAGAATGGGATGCCCTGGGCAGGAATGGACCTGGCAGGGTACAGTAGTGCTTTGCCCAGCAAAAGTGTCTTTATCAGGCTAATTTCAAATATGATAAGAGCAAATGCTTATATGGTCTTAAACAGAGGCTGCTGTAGTCACAGAATGGGATGCCCCAACAGGAATCGACCTGGCAGGGTCCAGTAGTGCTTTGGCCAGCAAAAGTGTCTTTATCAGGCCTAATTTCAAATATGATAAGGGCAAATGCTTATATGGTCTTAAACAGAGGCTGCTTTAGTCACAGAATGGGATGCCCTGGGCAGGAATGGACCTGGCAGGGTCCAGTAGGGCTTTGGCCAGCAAAAGTGTCTTTATCAGGCCTAATTTCAAATATGATAAGGGCAAATGCTTATATGGTCTTAAACAGAGGCTGCTTTAGTCACAGAATGGGATGCCCTGGGCAGGAATGGACCTGGCAGGGTCCAGTAGTGCTTTGGCCAGCAAAAGTGTCTTTATCAGGCCTAATTTCAAATATGATAAGAGCAAATGCTTATATGGTCTTAAACAGAGGCTGCTGTAGTCACAGAATGGGATGCCCCAACAGGAATCGACCTGGCAGGGTCCAGTAGTGCTTTGGCCAGCAAAAGTGTCTTTATCAGGCCTAATTTCAAATATGATAAGAGCAAATGCTTATATGGTCTTAAACAGAGGCTGCTGTAGTCACAGAATGGGATGCCCTGGGCAGGAATGGACCTGGCAGGGTCCAGTAGTGCTTTGGCCAGCAAAAGTGTCTTTATCAGGCCTAATTTCAAATATGATAAGAGCAAATGCTTATATGGTCTTAAACAGAGGCTGCTGTAGTCACAGAATGGGATGCCCCGGGCAGGAATGGACCTGGCAGGGTCCAGTAGTGCTTTGGCCAGCAAAAGTGTCTTTATCAGGCCTAATTTCAAATATGATAAGAGCAAATGCTTATATGGTCTTAAACAGAGGCTGCTGTAGTCACAGAATGGGATGCCCTGGGCAGGAATGGACCTGGCAGGGTCCAGTAGTGCTTTGGCCAGCAAAAGTGTCTTTATCAGGCCTAATTTCAAATATGATAAGAGCAAATGCTTATATGGTCTTAAACAGAGGCTGCTTTAGTCACAGAATGGGATGCCCTGGGCAGGAATGGACCTGGCAGGGTCCAGTAGTGCTTTGGCCAGCAAAAGTGTCTTTATCAGGCTAATTTCAAATATGATAAGAGCAAATGCTTATATGGTCTTAAACAGAGGCTGCTGTAGTCACAGAATGGGATGCCCCGGGCAGGAATCGACCTGGCAGGGTCCAGTAGTGCTTTGGCCAGCAAAAGTGTCTTTATCAGGCCTAATTTCAAATATGATAAGAGCAAATGCTTATATGGTCTTAAACAGAGGCTGCTTTAGTCACAGAATGGGATGCCCTGGGCAGGAATGGACCTGGCAGGGTCCAGTAGTGCTTTGGCCAGCAAAAGTGTCTTTATCAGGCTAATTTCAAATATGATAAGAGCAAATGCTTATATGGTCTTAAACAGAGGCTGCTGTAGTCACAGAATGGGATGCCCTGGGCAGGAATGGACCTGGCAGGGTCCAGTAGTGCTTTGGCCAGCAAAAGTGTCTTTATCAGGTCTAATTTCAAATATGATAAGAGCAAATGCTTATATGGTCTTAAACAGAGGCTGCTTTAGTCACAGAATGGGATGCCTCACAGCAGACTTAAGATCAGTTCAGTATATATGCACAGTTAGTTACTATAAGCAGCCTGAAAACGCTAACAAAGGCTGGATGAAAAAAAAAAAATCTCCCTGTCAGCCAGCTCCGTTTTTCCTACCTTTCCCTGGCTTTCTGTCTGTCTCCTGTCTGTCTCCTGCCTGTCTCCTGCCTGTCCCTGTCTGTCCCTGTCTCCAGCCTGTCTAACTGCCTCAGCTACACAGCGTTCTGTCTGTCTGTCACGAATGCAATAGAGAAATGAGGAAAAGCAAGATGGCCGCCGTTAAATACCGCTGTGTGACGTCACCGGGCTTGCTGGCTGCTGATAGGCTGCATGTGACTGCCCCAGCTTGCACTGGCGCGGGATACATGTCCAGACATGTCCCGTCCGCCATCTTAGAATGCCTGTAAATGTAAATGAATGGATGTTAAAGGAAAACTTCGAGTGATCGAATCGCGGGGAAATTCGGATTCGATCCGAATCGAATTTTTCCTGAAATTCGGATCGAATCCGGGTTCGTCCGGATCGATTCGCTCATCCCTAATTCCAAACCCTAAGCCCCCTGTACCCAGCCCACACTGGCCCACAGAATTCCCCAGCGGGCCCCTGGACTCAGGGGCCCCTTTGAGGACCTTCATCACCAAAACATTGATAGCTTACTTGTGGCATCCCAAAATATAACCTTATGATAATAGTAAGTAATAGGAATATTAATAATAGTAATAGTAAGTAGTCCTAAGACGACACATTAGGGAATGCCAGGGATGCATTATTTTACATACTCAACTTTTGATAATAGTAAGTAATAATAATGATGATAGTAATAATATTAATATTAAGCAATAGTGAGACAACACATTAAGTATGTAAGTAATAGTAAGTAGTAGTAAGACCACACATCAAGGGTTGCAGGGGATGCCTTATCTTATATACTCAACTTATAATAGTATTAAATAATAGTAACAGTAAGTAGTAGTAAGCTGACACATCAAGGGATGCTTTACATACTCACCTTATGATAACAGTAATATTAATAATAGTAATAGATAGATAGTAGTAAGACGACACATCAAGGGATGCTGGGGATGCCTTATATACTCAACTTATGATAGTATTAAGTAATAGTAATAATAGTAAGTCTCGTAAGTATCGTATCGTAAGTATCGTAAGTACTAGTAAGAAGACACATCAAGGGATATTTTAAATACTCACCTTATGATAATAGTAAGGAATAGGAATATTAATAATAGTAATAGTAAGTAGTGGTAAGACGACACATCAAGGGATGCTGGGGATGCCTTATCTTATATACTCAACTTATAATATTAAATAATAGTAATAATCAAGCGATGCTTTACATACTCACCTTATGGTAATAATAAGTAATAGTAATATTAATAAAAGTAATAAGTAATAGATAAATAGTAGTAAGACGACATATCAAGGGATGCTGGGGATGCCTTATATACTCAACTTATGATAATATTAAATAATAGTAACAATCAAGGGATGCTTTACATACTCACCTTATGGTAATAATAAGTAATAGTAATATTAATAAAAGTAATAAGTAATAGATAAATAGTAGTAAGACGACATATCAAGGGATGCTGGGGATGCCTTATCTTATATACTCAACTTATAATAATATTTAATAATAGTAACAATCAAGGGATGCTTTACATACTCACCTTATGGTAATAATAAGTAATAGTAATATTAATAAAAGTAATAAGTAATAGATAAATAGTAGTAAGACGACATATCAAGGGATGCTGGGGATGCCTTATATACTCAACTTATGATAATATTAAGTAATAGTAATAATAGTAATCGTAGGTAGCAGTAAGAAGACACATTAAGGGATGTTTTAAATACTCACCTTATGATAATAGTAAGTAATAGGAATATTAATAATAGTAATAGTAAGTAGTGGTAAGACCACACATCAAGGATGCCGGGGATGCCTTATTTTATATACTCACCTTATGATAATATTAAGTAATAGTAATAATAGTAATAGTAAGTAGTAGTAAGACAACGCATCAAGGGATGCCGGAAATGCATTATTTTACATACTCGCCTTATGATATTATTAAGTAATAATAGTAATAGTAAGACACATCAAGGGATTCTGGGGATGCCTTATTTTATATACTCACCCTATTTATGATAATAGTAATAGTAATGAAAATAGTAATAATAATAATAGAAATATTAAGTAGTAGTGAGACCACACATCAAGGGATGCCTTATTTTATATACTTCACATATGATAATAGTAAGTAATAGTAATAATAATAGTAGTAGTAAGTAGTAGTGAGACCACACATTAAAGGATGCCGGGGATGCATTATTTTATATATTCACCCTATGATAAAAGTAAGTAATAGTAATAATAATAGTAATAGTAAGTAGTAGTGAGACCACACATTAAAGGATGCCGGGGATGCCTTATTTTATATACTCACCTTATGATAATATTAAGTAATAGTAATAATAGTAATAGTAAGTAGTAGTAAGACAACGCATCAAGGGATGCTGGAAATGCATTATCTTACATACTTGCCTTATGATAATATTAAGTAATAATAGTAATAGTAAGACACATCAAGCGATTCTGGGGATGCCATATTTTATATACTCACCCTATTTATGATAATAGTAAGTAATAGTAATGAAAATAGTAATAATAATAATAGTAATAGTAAGTAGTAGTGAGACCACACATCAAGGGATGCTTTACATACTCACCTTATGATAATAGTAAGTAATAATAATAATAATAATAATAGAAATAGTAAGTTGTAGTAAGACAACACATCAAGGGATGCCTTATTTTATATACTTCACATATGATAAAAGTAAGTAATAGTAATAATAATAGTAATAGTAAGTAGTAGTAAGACCACACATTAAAGGATCCTGGGGATGCCTTATTTTACATTCTAGGAAACAGAGGAGGGACGGATTATTCCGGATGCAGAGTGCCCCTTTAATAGTGTATAAACTATGAGGTGCACAGAAACGGCGTCAGATGTAAACGCCTTCGCCCATCGGTGTCGCCATTAAGCCTTAGCGGCTTAGTGCTGGGCGTCCCGGCATCTCATCGGCGACTCGCAGTATAAACAGCGGCAGGTCTGCGATGTCGTTGGGTGTCAGGCGGGCGATCGCCCGGCACCAGATAATCTCCGCCGGCCCTGCCAGACGTTATCCAGCAACGCGGGCGCAACCTGCCCCCTGATTTATGAAACTTTTATTTTAGAATAAGACATGAGACACAAACGATGAGTGAGCCCAGCATTAGAGAGATACTCACCTTTTCCTAGAAGAGCTCCATCTGATGGGGGACAGGAAACTACTGCACCTCCCCCTCACACAATCAGTGACCCTGCATTACAGAGATACTCACCTTTTCCTAGCAGAGCTCCATCCAGTGGAGGGCAGGAGGTAGCTACTACACACTTACCTATTCAATAGGAGACGTGCACAACTATTTTCTCATCAGGATTTCAACACACCCTGGAGTCTATGAGACTCTAGGGCAGGCATACTCGCTGCTGCCGGAACTGTGTGAAACCCCCCAGGTCGGCCCATACACTTACCTTGCTTGTGCGCATGTGCGAGCCGCGACCGCATCCCCGCTATCCCTTTAGCAGGGCGCGTGCCAGGCATTTGTGAATGGCCAGTCCCTGTTAGAGGGAAGCGAGGGATGCAGCCGCCAGTGCGATTAGAGCCACTTGCCATAGACCAGCTCCTGGATGCAGGGGTTCGAGCGGATCCAAGCGCGCTGATTGGACGAGCGGCCGCGCATGCATCGTAGGCCCGGGAAGAGGTGAGTTTGTTCTGGGGGACCTGGGGGTTTCACACAGCGGGGCACCCCCAGGATAGTCAAAATCCAGGATTTTCAGTCTCTTCTTCTCCCAGGGGCACCCCGATTTGGCATTGGGATGTCCCGCTGTGTGAAACCCCCCTCCCCCCCAAGATCATCCGGAAAAACTCACTTTTCCACCTGGTCCTAGGGTGCATGCAAATCAAAGTGCTCGGGGCCATTCGGCCCTAAAGGCTATGAATCGGCTAACGGCCAAATGAGGCAGAACGGCCCAACTAGCCTCTAGAAATGCCCACCCACCCATTTATAAATGCAGCTAGCTAAAGCAGGGGCGGGGCTAGGGGAGCATGTGCCCCGAGTGCTGTGTGAACCCCCCCCCCCCAAGATCACCCGGAAAAACTCACCTTTCCACCCGGTCCTAGGGTGCATGCAAATCAAAGTGCTCGGGGCCATTCAGCCCTAAAGGCTAAGAGTCGGCTAACGGCCAAATGAGGCAGAGCGGCCCCACTAGCCTCTAGAAATGCCCACCCACCCATTTACAAATGCAGCTAGCTAAAGCAGGGGCGGGGCTAGGGGGGCATGTGCCCAGGGTGCAGCAGGTCAGGGGGGCCTGAGCACAGATCGGGGCGCCATTTCGAATCTTTGCCCCGGGGTACGAGAAAGCCCAGCTTCTCCCCTGGATAAAGGAATAGCGCAGTTCGCCCGTGGTCTGCACATGCGCCATTGGATTGGGGATTAGGTAAGTTTTACTGGGGATTCAATGGCGTTTCACACAGGGGAGCATCCCAAATTGGTACACCCCATGGACAGGGAATCGGGTGACCCTGTGCCGTCTGAGAGGGGGGGAGAGGTGGTGATGTGTCCTCTTGTACACAGATAGACGGGCGGTCCGGGTCAGGTGTGCGTCGGGGGGGGGTCTTGGCGCGGAGTCGCGAGGAGGTCACGGCGTCGGCCCATCAGCGCGTCGCTGCCATCCTCCGATAGGAAGGGGCGCATGGGATCCATCACACGGGGCAGACAGCGATGAAGTTGAAGATCAGGGCACCCGATAAGACCACCAAGGCGGAGGATCCCCCCTCAGCCGCACTCACGCTCTGTTTATTATTCCTCTCGTGTTCCAACCTACAGAGATGGAGTGACGCGACCTAATGGACGGATCAATACACCGCACGCCCGTCTTCAACCCCGGGGTGACTCTTAAAGGGCCCCCCAGACTGAAATGATGTGTTATCTGATGGGAAGCCTCAGCCCACACACTGACATATACCACAGCGCTGTACAAAGAAGCAGTCACATGACCTCCTGTCCCTCAGAGCTCACACTCTAATGTCTCCCCCACACTCACACACTGTTATTATACATTTATATAGTGCTGACATATACCACAGCGCTGTACATAGAAGCAGTCACATGAACGAAAGGAACAATCCCAAGTAACCTTAAAAAGCTTCTTCTTCTCTTCGTTGATACAATTCTAACCCATAATGATGCAATGTAACAGTTACTGATACACAGCTACTGGTTATGATACATAGTTATGAGTTATATTGCTACATAGTCACTAGTTACAATACATAGATCCTTAGCAACTTTGTTATGATGCATAGTCACTAGTTATAATACATAGTTACTTTTTACAATGCTAAATAATTACTAGTTACAACATACCTCCCAAGTGCCCCTTATTTAGAGGGACTGTTCCTCTTTTGAGCCCATGTCCTCCTGTCCCTCATTGTTTTTATTTGTCCCTCTTTGAGGTGTAATATGCAGATCTGCATCAATAAATGATTCATTTGCATATTTAACATGTTCATTTTGTTGTAACTGGTACAGTGTATCTCTTATCCATCCCTTAATGAGGGACGTGGCTTCATCCATCCCTTAATGAGGGGGCGTGGCTTCATACATCCCTTAATGAGGGGGCGTGGCCTAATGTAACAAATGTCCCACTTTCCCATCCTGAAAAGTTGGAAGGTATGGTTAAAAAAATACATACTGTAGTTACAATGATCTACCTTGAGGAAGTGACGCTTGGCTCGTCACAAAACGCGTTGGTTGGGGTGGGGGGACCCCCATCGGTGACTTACATACTATTGGACACGTGAGGTTTCATTGTTGTGATTGGTCTGTCTTTCTGTTTTTTCACCCAGGCTTGTTCTCTTGATGTAAATAATGGTTTAGATTTAGGCATTGCACGTGAATCATGTTTATAAATAGGCACTTAGCACTTCATTCATAGATAGAGGATTGTATAGGAGTAGGATATATAAAGTCATTGTAGTTTGCACGTAGTTATTCATATGGACATAGGATTTTTATTGGTGAGACACAGTTAGGATTAAGGCGGACTTAAACCTATATAGGAGTACTTTTTAACCTTTAGGTCCACAATATTAAGGGTTACACTAACCGGTGGCTGGCCTACCCCGCCCCCTCCCTTGTTCCTTGGAGAGGATTTATGTAGTGTATATGTTTTTTAACGGGTATGTTTTAAAATGTTTGTATGTTATGTACTACTTATTGTAATAAATATTGATGCATTAAGATAGTTGGTGGTGCCACGAGTTTACTTGGGTGGGTTGGGGAGAAGTGGGACTCCCTTCCTTGGTTGTTTGGATTAGTTACAATGATACATAGCTTCTAGTTATAACACAGTCACAAGCCATGATCCATAGTTACTAGTTATGATACCTTAATACTAGTTGTAATACACAGTTACTGGTAATAATACACAGTTACTGGTTATGATACATAGTTGCAAGTTATATTGCTGCATAGTCAATAGTTACAATGCATAGTTCCTTAGCACTTAGTTAAGATACATATTCATTAGTTATGATGCATAGTTACTTGTTACAATGCTAAATAATTACTAGTTACAATAATACATACTGTAGTTACTAGTTATGATATATAGTTACTAGTTAAGATACATAGTTACTTGTTACAATGCTATATAATTACTAATTACAATACATACTGTAGTTCCCAGTTAAAATGATACATGGTTTTCTAGTTATGATACAGTTACTATGATTCATAGTTACTAGTTATGATACCCTAATATTAGTGGTAACACACAGTTACTGGTTATGATACATAGTTACAAGGTATATTGCTACATAGTCAATAGTTACAATACATAGTTCCTTAGCACTTAGTTAAGATACATATTCACTAGTTATGATATATAGTTACTAGTTAAGATACGTAGTAACTTGCTACAATGCTATATAATTACTAGTTACAATAATACATACTGTAGTTACTAGTTACAATGATACATAGTTCCTAGTTCTGATACTGTCACTAGCTATAATGCATAGTTACTAGTTACAATAATACATATTGTAGTTACTGCTTACAATGATACATAGTTCCTAGTTATGGTACAGTCACTAGCTATGATTCATAGTTACGATACCCAAATACTAGTTATAATACACAGTTACTGGTTATGATACATAGTTACAAGTTATATTGCTACATAGCCACTAGTTACAATACATAGTTCCTTAGCAATTAGTTAAGATACATATTCATTAGTTACGATGTATAGTTACTAGTTCAGATACGTAGTTACTTGTTACAATGCTATATAATTACTAGTTACAATAATACATACTGTAGTTACTAGTTACAATGATACATAGTTCCTAGTTATAATACAGTTACTAGCTATGATTTATATTTACGATACCCTAATACTAGTTATAATACACAGTTACTGGTTATGATACATAGTTACAAGTTATATTGCTACATAGTCACTAATTACAATAGCTACAAGAATACATACTGTAGATACTAGTTACAAGGACACATTGTTTCTAGTTATGATACACTCACTAGCTATGATTCATAGTTATTAATTAAATTAATACATACTGTAGTTACTAGTTCCAATGATACATAGTTACTAGTTATAATACAGTCACTAGCTATGATTTATATTTACGATACCCTAATACTAGTTGTAATACACAGTTACTGGTTATATTACATAGTTACAAGTTATATTGCTACATAGTCACTAATTACAATAGCTACAAGAATACATACTGTAATTACTAGTTACAATAATACTAGTTACAAGGACACATTGTTTCTAGTTTTGATACAGTCACTAGCTATGATTCACAGTTATTAATTAAATTAATATATACTGTAGTTAGTAGTTACGATACATAGTTCCTAGTTATGTCCTAGTCCTAGTCTTCACCCTTAGACAAGCCCTCTTTTGCCGGGACGCAAGTAGGCCTCACCAGACTCGGTTGCCCCTTGGTCTTACAAGGGCTGGACCTGCAGGTGGGTGAGCTGGAAGTCAGGAGGTCACTGGAGGTCAGACGAGCAAGGGATCATTGTCCCGTTAAAAATAAAAGTGCTTAAAAGTGCATGAAGTGCTCGTGTACACACACACACACACACACACACACACACGAGTCGAGATGCCGGGGATGCATGGGAAGGAAGGAGCGGGCCGCACCACTCGACCCAACCCTGCCCAAGCCGACGTCTGAGACTGACGTGTCTCGCTGTGTTTCGCTGCCCGCGGACACAGTAGGAATGAAGAAGTAGTGAGTAGACCATCGTGACCCAACATGGGCCGTCAGAGCCCCAGGCAGCCAGCAGATGAGGGAGAAGGGTGCAAGTCCTCGGAGGTCAACCAATTGCTACTACTTCCCACCATGCCCAGGGACTGAGCATGCCAACGCTGACTCAAAGGATCTCTCCGGCGTGGCGTTTTTCAAGACACAGGTCATTTACACGCTATGCCACCAGTCCCTGCAGCAAGGGAAAAGTCTTAATAACTTCTGCGCCACATCCATAATCAGGCCCCTGCAATCCAAACTTGAGCTGCAGTGGTAGAAACGCGTAAAAACATGGAAAGACCTGAATCTCCCTCTGCCGCTTCAGTTGTCTCAGCCTCTACCACCACCTCCCCAACAAGGCCACCTACCTCCAAAGGTAGGATGTCAGACCACTACCACCACCAAGCCTGTCTACACCATCCCAGGGAAATGTTTAGCTTTCTATCCCTCAAAAACCCTTATTCACAGTGGGATTCCAGGGCTAACCCACTCAACTATCCACACAAGTGGCCGCACAACATGAATTATAGTAAATTCAAAATCAATTTATTGAAAGAGCGTACATACTAGACACTTCCACATATACACACAGAATAGACATACATCACATTATAAAAAATATATATATAAAAAACCAAAGTGAGGAGGAACTCCAGGGCTAACTCAATTTGATATCAGTAATCCTATTTCCAACATCAGATGATCAATAATAATTATACATGTAGGTAGACGCTCTAAGGATAAAGTGCTAGTGCATGTGCAAATATCATTTAATAAACAACCGAGAAAATAGGCGCACTAATTGTGTCTATAGTACAGGACCTAACTCAATTCAATAGAACAGTAAAGAGTGCAAAAATAGCAATGTGCAAAATCAATAGTATAAAGCAATAATAAAACAGCGCATTGAATGGAGATGAAGATATATTGTGCTCCTATAAATAGTGATTATCCTAAGAACATCACCATACACCCTGGCGAAGTGGTGGGAGGACCGCGCAACGCGTCGGTGAGGTAAGTGGGGAGGACATTGGGCGTATTTTACTCTTTATTAAACTGAAGCCTGAATGCTGTTGATATATATGGTGACGCTCTTAGGATCATCACATCAATCACAACCTACAATCTGGTTAAAAACAGAGGCTCGGTCACACACGTCTGCAGAAGTAGCTGGAGCTGCACAACCAAGCGCCAAGGTGCCTCTGTGGGGTGCAGTCCTAACTCTAATCTCTGAGAGCCCCATTTGGGACATACAATGCAATAGATAAATTGGGAGCAGGCTTACTTGAGGTTGCCCTAAACCTCAAGTGCAAGCCATGGGGTGGAAGGGTCGAAGACCTCGCAGTACAGCCTCGACCCCACACTCCATGTGCTTGCAATACGCCATTCCCAGACGCCGCTACTTTTCTCGACAGGCCACCCCTGCCCTGCACCAACAGGTTGTGTAGAAAATAAGGCGCACACTCGTCAGTGGTGTCTGTGTCGATTAGCGGGAAGCCACCCTACTGGATTCCTGCTATAAGGATAACAGCACCTCCATGATTCCAGCCCTGGAGCAGGAAAGAAAACTAAAAGAGTACAAATGCAATATGCAGACGTACTATTGATGGAGCTCCCCACCGACTTTTAAGGGCTCAGTGGTGGCACGAGGCCCGAAGAGGAGAAGGGAGTCGCCAACACAGCAGGGGCACCGGCACCACATGGGAGGGTGAGCATGGCCACAATGTGGAACACCTTATTCAATTGTCCGCCACATCAGATATGGCCCCTAGTACAAGGCGGCAGAATATGGGCCTTATTTATCACGGGCTAGCGCCAGGTAGTGTCTGACGAGCGCCAGGTACCGCCAGCTATCGGCGGCTACCGACTCAAGTACGCCCGGCGGTGGTCACAATGACGCATTTATCAAGCAAAATGAGGCTAGCGCCGGCGAGAGCGACGGCTAGCGCGGCATTCATCATGAAGCCGCCTGGACCGAACAGCGCCGCTGCAAATTCCTTCACAGCGCCAGGTATGAGCTGTCGCTCCCTGGCGATGTCCAATGCATTTCAATGGAGCAATCTATAATTAATCATAATTAATTGGTATTAATTTTTTTTTTTTTTTTTTAATGTCAAAAATTCGGAGACCACTTCTGCAATGTTAGGATTTATTTTTAAGTAAAAAAAAATGTAAAAAAAAATTTGTGCAGAATTGATCTAACAGGTCTGATATTAATGTATTCATATTACAAAATGATTCTAAAAACATGTATAATGTTACAATCAAAAAATATGGTTGTTTAGGGGTTAAAAACTAGTTAATACACATCGCCGCCAGCGCTCTGGGATTTAAACAAGGAATGGACAGCGACAGCAAATTCGGAGCGTGATTTGTTAATGAATATGAAGCTAGCCGTTCGCTCTGGCCATCCGTTGTCAGGCGCTCACATACAACGCTGAACCTGTGAAACAGCGACCCCTAAGCCCGTATTCAACATTACCGCACACCGATTGAGTCGCTGTCATCAAGCAAACGCCGGCCAAGCACAGCGAATACTGGCTGGCGCTGAAAAAATCACGCTACAGTCGCTCATCTGGCGCTACCTGGCGCTATTAATGAATCGGCCTCCCCGACTCCCATGGTGGATGACTATCTGTCAACACATCTCCTGGTACTGAGCAATGGGTCCTCCCCATTACATTTCTGGGTCGATACATTGAACACACGGCCAGAGCTTGCACTTTATGCCTTGGAGGTGCTGGTCTGCCCTGGGGCAAGTGTCCAATCAGAACGAGTGTTTAGCACTGCAGGGAGTGTCATCACCGGCAAGAAGATCCACCAATCCAAAGCCAATGTGGACCTCCTTACATTTCTTAGGATGAACCAAGTTTGGTTCTCATAGGACTTATTTGTTTGCTACTGTTTGCTGCCTCCTCTGACTCTTCTACTTACACACCCCTGCCACCTCCTCTCTCTGGACCTCTGACACCCCTAAAAAATTAATTTTATTCATTTATGTATTTATTTTTTTTATGTTTTAGGTTACTATTTTAAGTGCTTTCCCTACTCTATTTTGTGCAGGGCAATCACCCTAGTGTTACCCCCAATTTGCAGTCCTCTACCCCTTACTACCCCCATTTTACAGTCATTTTTGATCCCCAAAGTTCAGGTCCAGTTTGAGTCCGGAGACCCAAACTTTTGTGTCGAGTTTAGAATAACTTGCCGAACTTATGATAGTTATATTACATAACAAAAATTGAGAAAATGTGTCCCACGCTGCTCGCTTTATCCTGCTAATATAATGTAATACTGGTGCTGTAGGGCCCACTATAAGGTGTAAACAGACCAAAACAAAAATAATTGCCCCTAACAATAAGCCGCACTCAATAAATTTGTACAATAGTAAGAATCTATGACACACCTTTAGTTAAACACCAACATTACAACATCAAGGACAAAAGCTAATTAAAAAACAATTAAAGTGCTTGGGAGATGGACCCTTAAATTGTATGACTCTAATGCAACAAGGATAAATGTAATAAAACATTATAGAAATTAGTAAATCCAGTCTTAAGGTGCTACAGTGCTAAACAATAATCTATCTACCAGTGAAAGGAAGAGAAAATAAATATATATAATATATATACAAAGATTACCCAATCTTATTAATGTTGGGAAACAATAGTGATCAGTGCCAACTGTGCTAACAGTACAATGTAAATAAAGTGACTAGTACAATATATAAAGTGCTATATAAATGTGCCAAAGACAGGATAAAAATCATAGGTACAAGTTATATTGATACATAGTTACTAGTTATGATGCATAGTTACTGTTTATAATACAGTTACAAAATATACAACATTGTTACTTGTTACAGTGATAAACAGTTACAAGTTATATTGATATATAGTTACTAGTTATGATGCATAGTTACTGTTTATAATACAGTTACAAAATATACGACATTGTTACTTGTTACAGTGATAAACAGTTACAAGTTATATTGATACATAGTTGCTAGCTCTGATGCATAGTTGCTATGTATATTACATAGTTACATAGTAACATAATATTAGACATTGTTACTTGTTACAGTGATACACAGTTATACTGATAAACAGTTACAAGTAATAATGATACAGTTACAAGTTATGATACATGGTTACTAGTTATACTAATAAAAAGTTAACAAGTTACTAGATACTAGACTTCCACAAGGCTACTTTTCAAGCTGCTTCTTGTAAAAACATATTATTAAAGCATAACTCTAGACCTGCATATACTCAATCAGATCAAGATCAAGGAGTGCGAGGAAAGGCCCCAGGAGAAGCCCCCAACAATGATACATGGTTACTAGTTACGATGCATAATTACTATTTATATTACATAGTTACAAGATATTAGACATTGTTAGTTGTTACAGTGATACACAGTTATACTGATAAACAGTTACAAGTTATATTGATACATAGTTACTAGTTATGATGCATAGTTGCTATTTAGAATACATAGTTACAAAATATTCGACATTGTTACTTGTTACAGTGATACACAGTTACTAGTTATACTGATAAACAGTTACAAGTTACTAGATAATACAATTCATAAAATTGAAAAAAACCCAGAGCATACAATTTTCAACAATGATTACAGTCCAAAAAAATAATACAATTCCACAAGGCGACTTCTCAAGCTGCTTCTTGTAAATACATATTATTAAAGCATAACTCTAGACCTGCATTTACTCAATCAGATCAGGATCAAGGAGTGCGAGGAAAGGCCCCAGGAGAAGCCTCCAGCAATAATGATACATGGTTACTAGTTATGATGCATAATTACTATTTATAATACATAGTTTCAAGATATTAGACATTGTTACTTGTTACAGTGATACACAGTTATACTGATAAACAGTTACAAGTTATATTGATACATAGTTACTAGTTGTGATGCATAATTACTATTTAGAATACATAGTTACAAAATATTCGACATTGTTACTTGTTACAGTGATACACAGTTATACTGATAAACAGTTACAAGTTATATTGATACATAGTTACTAGTTATGATGCATAATTACTATTTATAATACATAGTTTCAAGATATTAGACAATGTTACTTGTTACAGTGATACACATTTATACTGATAAACAGTTACAAGTTATATTGATACATAGTTACTAGTTGTGATGCATAGTTACTATTTATAATACATAGTTTCAAGATATTAGACATTGTTACTTGTTACAGTGATACACAGTTATACTGATAAACAGTTACAAGTTATATTGATACATAGTTACTAGTTATGATGCATAATTACTATTTAGAATACATAGTTACAAAATATTCGACATTGTTACTTGTTACAGTGATACACAGTTACTAGTTATACTGATAAACAGTTACAAGTTACTAGATAATACAATTCCACAAGGCGACTTCTCAAGCTGCTTCTTGTAAATACATATTATTAAAGCATAACTCTAGACCTGCATTTACTCAATCAGATCAAGATCAAGGAGTGCGAGAAAAGGCCCCAGGAGAAGCCTCCAGCAATAATGATACATGGTTACTACTTATGATGCATAGTTGCCAATTATATTACATAGTTACAAGATATTAGACATTGTTACAGTGATACACAGTTATACTGATAAACATTTACAAATTATAATGATACATAGTTACTAGTTATGATGCATAGTTACCAGTTAAGGTGATAGTTACTAGTTATGATACATAGTTGCCATTTATATTACATAGTTACAAAATATTAGACATTGTTACTTGTTACAGTGATACACAGTTATACTGATAAACAGTTACAAGTTATAATGATACATGGTTACTATGTATGATGCATAGTTGCTATTAATGAGCATAGTTACAAAATATTAGATGTTGTTACTTGTTACAGTGATACACAGTTTTTAGTTATACTAATAACCAGTTACAAGTTATAATAATACATGGTTACTAGTTATGATGCATAGTTGCTATTTATGAGCAGTTACTAAATATTAGACATTGTTACAGTGATACACAGTTATACTGATAACCAGTTACAAGTTATAATGATACATGGTTACTAGTTCAGATGCATAGTTACCAGTTAAGGTGATAGTTACTAGTTATGATGCATAGTTGCTATTTATGAGCAGTTACAAAATATTAGACATTGGTACTTGTTACAGTGATACACAGTTATACTGATAAACAGTTAAAAGTTATAATGATACATAGTTACTAGGTATGATGCATAGTTACCAGTTAAAGTGATAGTTACTAGTTATGATGCATAGTTACTAGTTGAGGTGATACATAGTTACAATGTTATTCCTATTCAAAGAATATACAAGACTTCCAAGTCCAAGCTCCTGGCAAGAGCTACAGTTCTCCCTAATGTTTAATGATGAAAGTTGGGGGGCAGCGTACACCATGAGACCAACTACTGATTAGTTTAGTTTCTGCCCCAGGCTGTAGGGTGCAGCACCCCGACTCTGTTGGTGGGTAAGCCATCATGTTTTCGTCAGAGGACATACACATCAGATTGATGCCTGATCTGAAACCTGTTGGCACCTTCCACCCTGAGATAAGACCAAAGGCAATAATCCGAGTGTGGCCGGCGCATGACAGCGAGATTCCGCAGCTCGCCAGACCCGGTGAATTCTGGGAAACACTGCACCCAAATGGAGAGCTGCACTCCACGCTATCAGCGTGTTCAGTTTATTTACCAGTTTAATTCCATTAACCTTCCAGCGATGATGTCAGGCGATAAGATAGCGGGCGCCATTAATCACCACCGATTGTTGACATAAGTGAGTAGCGAAATCCCAGCGATACATCTCCCTACGGCCGACACTCTATTTACTGTGACCTACCCGGGGGCGACTGACCTCCCTGTGCTGCCTGAACCCACTATATCCCCAAATCACCCCGAAGCCCAGCAACACCTCTCCCTATAAATGTGCCACCTGTATAAGGACAGAGGTCATATTCCACCTTCTCCTCATGTATCCTCATATATTCCACCAAGCTCTTCTCCTCCTGTATCCTCCCTTATACCCTAATAGAGTGTAAGCTCTTCTCCTCCTGTATCCTCCCTTATACCCTAATAGAGTGTAAGCTCTTCTCCTCCTGCATCCTCCCTTATACCCTAATAGAGTGTAAGCTCTTCTCCTCCTGTATCCTCCCTTATACCCTAATAGAGTGTAAGCTCTTCTCCTCCTGTATCCTCCCTTATACCCTAATAGAGTGTAAGCTCTTCTCCTCCTGTATCCTCCCTTATACCCTAATAGATTGTAAGCTCTTCTCCTCCAGTATCCTCCCTTATACCCTAATAGAGTGTAAGCTCTTCTCCTGTATCCTCCCTTATACCCTAATAGATTGTAAGCTCTTCTCCTCCAGTATCCTCCCTTATACCCTAATAGAGTGTAAGCTCTTCTCCTCCTGTATCCTCCCTTATACCCTAATAGAGTGTAAGCTCTTCTCCTCCTGTATCCTCCCTTAGTTTCCGGCTGGTGTCTACAATGTAAGATGGGCATTCGCATGATTAGTAGTAAGAGAGTTCACATCCCAAATGGTTTGGCACCAGAGGTCTGTCCAGCCTGATGCCCGGCTCGGCTCTTATCAGTGGCACAGCCGGCTCACCAAAGATCTCCATCATATCTCAGAACCCCGATGGAAGGAAACCGCCTGACAAAGGCAGGAAAGGACTTCAAACGACGACGAGACTTGGCTCAGCCGCCGGACTTCTTTCTTCTACTTCTTCTAGTGATTGTCAAAGTTCAAAGACGACCCGTCATCACTGAACCATCTCCTCACCTTCTGCCCGACGGCCAGGAATGGTTATTATATATATTTAAATAACGCTGACATATACCACAGCGCTGTACATGACCCTTCCTGCCCCACAGAGCTCACACTCCAATGTCTCCTCCACACTCACACACTGTTATTATACATTTATATAGCGCTGACATATACCACAGCGCTGTACATAGAAGCAGTCACATGACCTCCTGTCCCTCAGAGCTCACACTCTAATGTCTCCTTCACACACTGTTATTATACATTTATATAGCGCTGACATATACCACAGCGCTGTACATAGAAGCAGTCACATGACCCCCTGTCCCTCAGAGCTCACACTCTAATGTCTCCCCCACACTCACACACTGTTATTATACATTATATAGCGCTGACATATACCACAGCGCTGTACATAGAAGCAGTCACATGACCCCCTGTCCCTCAGAGCTCACACTCTAATGTCTCCTCCACACTCACACACTGTTATTATACATTATATAGCGCTGACATATACCACAGCGCTGTACATAGAAGCAGTCACATGACCTGTTCCTCAGAGCTCACACTCTAATGTCTCCTCCACACTCACACACTGTTATTATACATTATATAGCGCTGACATATACCACAGCGCTGTACACAGAAGCAGTCACATGACCTCCTGTCCCTCAGAGCTCACACTCTAATGTCTCCTCCACACTCACACACTGTTATTATACATTTATATAGCGCTGACATATACCACAGCGCTGTACATAGAAGCAGTCACATGACCTGTTCCTCAGAGCTCACACTCTAATGTCTCCTCCACACTCACACACTGTTATTATACATTATATAGCGCTGACATATACCACAGCGCTGTACACAGAAGCAGTCACATGACCTCCTGTCCCTCAGAGCTCACACTCTAATGTCTCCTCCACACTCACACACTGTTATTATACATTTATATAGCGCTGACATATACCACAGCGCTGTACACAGAAGCAGTCACATGACCTCCTGTCCCTCAGAGCTCACACTCTAATGTCTCCCCCACACTCACACACTGTTATTATACATTATATAGCGCTAACATATACCACAGCGCTGTACATAGAAGCAGTCACATGACCTCCTGTCCCTCAGAGCTCACACTCTAATGTCTCCTTCGCACTCACACACTGTTATTATACATTTATATAGCGCCGACCTATTCTGTAGCGCACATCCGGGATGGAGGATTACAACACGGTCACGTTGCTTGCGGTGAACAAAGCGCCGGGCCCCTCCCCCTGCGTTTCACTCTTGCTAAGAGGGGCTGACACAGAGGGGGAAGGAGTAGAATGTTCCGTCTCATATAAACAGAGAGGTGGGTGGCGCGCGCCCCCCCGGGTGCTTATTTTTTTTCTCTGGCGTTTGACAGCCAGCGGCGGCGGTGATGAATTTGTGAAGTTATCTCATTTTCCACTGTTTTAATTAAAAGCGCTGAGGAGTCCCAGCTGGACACCGGGCGCTGCTTTCTGTTGCCTGACAGAGAAAAATCTGCGCAGGATCCGCCGCCAAATGGAACTTCTGGGATTTGTAAGTGCGTCGCCCCGCGAACAGATCGCTCTTCCCGAGGCACCGAGAGCAAATTGAGGGAGATAACCCCCCGGCATCCCGCCTGCTTCCAATTACCGCCGGGGGGGACCCTCCTCTCCAGGCGCGTCATCCGCGCCGATAGCCAGTATCAGGTGAAACGCTGGGAGGCCGATAACACCGCGCCACGACCACGCTAAATAAAACGCTGAGAAATCCTCTTCTCTGATTTCTCTTAAAGTGCCCCAAAACCCACACACTGTTATTATACATTATATAGCACTGACATATACCACAGCGCTGTACATAGAAGCAGTCACATGACCTCCTGTCCCTCAGAGCTCACACTCTAATGTCTCCTCCACACTCACACACTGTTATTATACATTATATAGCGCTGACATATACCACAGCGCTGTACATAGAAGCAGTCACATGACCTCCTGTCCCTCAGAGCTCACACTCTAATGTCTCCTCCACACTCACACACTGTTATTATACATTATATAGCGCTGACATATACCACAGCACTGTACATAGAAGCAGTCACATGACCTCCTGTCCCTCAGAGCTCACACTCTAATGTCTCATCCACACTCACACACTGTTATTATACATTCATATAGAGCTGACATATATCACAGCGCTGTACATAGAAGCAGTCACATGACCTCCTGTCCCTCAGAGCTTACACTCTAATGTCTCCCCCACACTCACACACTGTTATTATACATTATATAGCGCTGACATATACCACAGTGCTGTACATAGAAGCAGTCACATGACCTCCTGTCCCTCAGAGCTCACACTCTAATGTCTCATCCACACTCACACACTGTTATTATACATTATATAGCGCTGACATATACCACAGCGCTGTACATAGAAGCAGTCACATGACCTCCTGTCCCTCAGAGCTTACACTCTAATGTCTCCCCCACACTCACACACTGTTATTATACATTATATAGCGCTGACATATACCACAGTGCTGTACATAGAAGCAGTCACATGACCTCCTGTCCCTCAGAGCTCACACTCTAATGTCTCATCCACACTCACACACTGTTATTATACATTATATAGCGCTGACATATACCACAGCGCTGTACATAGAAGCAGTCACATGACCTCCTGTCCCTCAGAGCTCACACTCTAATGTCTCCTCCACACTCACACACTGTTATTATACATTATATAGCGCTGACATATACCACAGCACTGTACATAGAAGCAGTCACATGACCTCCTGTCCCTCAGAGCTCACACTCTAATGTCTCATCCACACTCACACACTGTTATTATACATTTATATAGAGCTGACATATATCACAGCGCTGTACATAGAAGCAGTCACATGACCTCCTGTCCCTCAGAGCTCACACTCTAATGTCTCCTCCACACTCACACACTGTTATTATACATTATATAGCGCTGACATATACCACAGCACTGTACATAGAAGCAGTCACATGACCTCCTGTCCCTCAGAGCTCACACTCTAATGTCTCATCCACACTCACACACTGTTATTATACATTTATATAGAGCTGACATATATCACAGCGCTGTACATAGAAGCAGTCACATGACCTCCTGTCCCTCAGAGCTTACACTCTGTCTCCCCCACACTCACACACTGTTATTATACATTATATAGCGCTGACATATACCACAGTGCTGTACATAGAAGCAGTCACATGACCTCCTGTCCCTCAGAGCTCACACTCTAATGTCCCCTCCACACTCACACACTGTTATTATACATTTATATAGAGCTCACATATACAGGGGATCCCGATTTTGGATGCCCCGGATGGGAGAGAATCAATTAGCCTGGGAATCTTACAGTTGGAGGGTTGGGTGTCTGGGGAGCAGTAGGAGGGTTAGGTGTTTGAGGAGCAGTTGCAGGGTTAGGTGTCTGGGGAGCAGTAGGAGGGTTAGGTGTCTGGGGAGCAGTAGGAGGGTTAGGTGCCTGGGGAGCAGTTGGAGGGTTAGGTGTCTGGGGAGCAGTTGCAGGGTTAGGTGTCTGGGGAGCAGTTGCAGTGTTAGGTGTCTGGGGAGCAGTTGGAGGGTTAGGTGTCTGGGGAGCAGTTGGGGGGTTAGGTGTCTGGGGAGCAGTTGCAGGGTTAGGTGTCTGGGGAGCAGTTGGAGGGTTAGGTGTCTGGGGAGCAGTTGGGGGGTTAGGTGTCTGGGGAGCAGTTGGGGGGATAGGTGTCTGGGGAGCAGTAGGAGAGTTAGGTGCCTGGGGAGCAGTTGGAGGGTTAGGTGTCTGGGGAGCAGTTGGGGGGTTAGGTGTCTGGGGAGCAGTAGGAGGGTTAGGTGCCTGGGGAGCAGTTGGGGGGTTAGGTGTCTGGGGAGCAGTAGGAGGGTTAGGTGTCTGGGGAGCAGTAGGAGGGTTAGGTGCCTGGGGAGCAGTTGGAGGGTTAGGTGTCTGGGGAGCAGTTGGAGTGTTAGGTGTCTGGGGAGCAGTTGCAGGGTTAGGTGTCTGGGGAGCAGTTGGAGGGTTAGGTGTCTGGGGAGCAGTTGGGGGGTTAGGTGTCTGGGGAGCAGTTGCAGGGTTAGGTGTCTGGGGAGCAGTTGGGGGGTTAGGTGTCTGGGGAGCAGTTGGAGGGTTAGGTGTCTGGGGAGCAGTTGCAGGGTTAGGTGTCTGGGGAGCAGTTGGGGGGTTAGGTGTCTGGGGAGCAGTTGGGGGGTTAGGTGTCTGGGGAGCAGTTGGGGGGTTAGGTGTCTGGGGAGCAGTTGGGGGGTTAGGTGTCTGGGGAGCAGTTGGGGGGTTAGGTGTCTGGGGAGCAGTTGGAGGGTTAGGTGTCTGGGGAGCAGTTGGAGGGTTAGGTGTCTGGGGAGCAGTTGGAGGGTTAGGTGTCTGGGGAGCAGTTGGAGGGTTAGGTGTCTGGGGAGCAGTTGGAGGGTTAGGTGTCTGGGGAGCAGTTGGAGGGTTAGGTGTCTGGGGAGCAGTTGGAGGGTTAGGTGTCTGGGGAGCAGTTGGAGGGTTAGGTGTCTGGGGAGCAGTTGGAGGGTTAGGTGTCTGGGGAGCAGTTGGGGGGTTAGGTGTCTGGGGAGCAGTTGGAGGGTTAGGTGTCTGGGGAGCAGTTGGGGGGTTAGGTGTCTGGGGAGCAGTTGGAGGGTTAGGTGTGTGGGGAGCAGTTGGAGGGTTAGGTGTCTGGAGAGCAGTTGGGGGGTTAGGTGTCTGGGGAGCAGTTGGAGGGTTAGGTGTCTGGGGAGCAGTAGGAGGGTTAGGTGTCTGGGGAGCAGTTGTAGGGTTAGGTGTCTGGGGAGCAGTTGGAGGGTTAGGTGTCTGGGGAGCAGTTGGAGGGTTAGGTGTCTGGGGAGCAGTTGGAGGATTAGGTGTCTGGGGAGCAGTTGGAGGGTTAGGTGTCTGGGGAGCAGTTGCAGGGTTAGGTGTCTGGGGAGCAGTTGGGGGGGTTAGGTGTCTGGGGAGCAGTTGGAGGGTTAGGTGTCTGGGGAGCAGTTGGAGGGTTAGGTGTGTGGGGAGCAGTTGGAGGGTTAGGTGTCTGGGGAGCAGTTGGAGGGTTAGGTGTCTGGGGAGCAGTTGGAGGGTTAGGTGTCTGGGGAGCAGTTGGGGGGTTAGGTGTCCGGGGAGCAGTTGGAGGGTTAGGTGTCTGGGGAGCAGTTAGGTGTCTGGGGAGCAGTTGGAGGGTTAGGTGTCTGGGGAGCAGTTGGAGGGTTAGGTGTCTGGGGAACAGTTGGAGGGTTAGGTGTCTGGGGAGCAGTTGGAGGGTTAGGTGTCTGGGGAGCAGTTGGGGGGTTAGGTGTCCGGGGAGCAGTTGGAGGGTTAGGTGTCTGGGGAGCAGTTAGGTGTCTGGGGAGCAGTTGGAGGGTTAGGTGTCTGGGGAGCAGTTGGAGGGTTAGGTGTCTGGGGAGCAGTTGGGGAGTTAGGTGTCTGGGGAGCAGTTGGAGGGTTAGGTGTCTGGGGAGCAGTTGGAGGGTTAGGTGTCTGGGGAGCAGTTGGAGGGTTAGGTGTCTGGGGAGCAGTTGCAGGGTTAGGTGTCTGGGGAGCAGTTGGAGGGTTAGGTGTCTGGGGAGCAGTTGGAGGGTTAGGTGTCTGGGGAGCAGTTGGAGGGTTAGGTGTCTGGGGAGCAGTTGGGGGGTTAGGTGTCTGGGGAGCAGTTGGAGGGTTAGGTGTCTGGGGAGCAGTTGGAGGGTTAGGTGTTTGGGGACCAGTTTGAGAGTTAGGTGTCTGGGGAGCAGTTGGAGGGTTAGGTTTCTGCTGTGTATTATATTATTGGTTTTACCCTGTCATTTCCACTTTGTACAGCGCCACAGAGGATGATGGCACTATAAAAAAACAACAACGATATACCTAGGCCTGAAAGAAATGAATATAGTAGTGAGACCTTCATTAATCTTGGCAGCCAACCATACAGGAACATTGTGATGTCATCCCTCCATCCATCCCTGTGATGTCACATGTGGCTGATGCAAGTATCTTCCGCCCCTTCCCCATAACTCTGGGCAAGGGCCCCCACCTGAAATCACCAGGCCCCATATCACATAGGCTATGAGGGGCCCAGACATCACATTATAGGTTATGAGGGGTCCGGGCATCACATTATAGGCTATGAGGGGCCCGGGCATCACATTATAGGTTATGAGGGGCCCAGACATCACATTATAGGTTATGAGGGGCCCAGACATCACATTATAGGCTATGAGGGGCCCGGGCATCACATTATAAGCTATCAGGGGCCCAGACATCACATTATAGGCTATCAGGGGCCCAGACATCACATTATAGGCTATCAGGGGCCCAGACATCACTTTATAGGCTATCAGGGGACTAGACATCACATTATAGGTTATGAGGGGCCCGGGCATCACATTATAGGCTATGAGGGGCCCGGGCATCACATTATAGGTTATGAGGGGCCCAGACATCACATTATAGGTTATGAGGGGCCCAGACATCACATTATAGGCTATGAGGGGCCCGGGCATCACATTATAAGCTATCAGGGGCCCAGACATCACATTATAGGCTATCAGGGGCCCAGACATCACATTATAGGCTATCAGGGGCCCAGACATCACATTATAGGTTATGAGGGGCCCGGGCATCACATTATAGGCTATGAGGGGCCCAGACATCACATTATAGGCTATCAGGGGCCCAGACATCACATTATAGGCTATCAGGGTCCCAGACATCACATTATAGGCTATCAGGGGCCCAGACATCACATTATAGGCTATCAGGGGCCCAGACATCACATTATAGGTTATGAGGGGCCCGGGCATCACATTATAGGCTACGAGGGGCCCGGGCATCACATTATAGGCTATGAGGGGCCCAGACATCACATTATAGGCAATCAGGGGTCCAGACATCACATTATATGCCAAGAGGGTCCCAGACATCACATTATAGGCTATCAGGGGCCCAGACATCACATTATAGGCTATCAGGGGCCCAGACATCACATTATAGGCTATCAGGGGCCCAGACATCACATTATAGGCTATCAGGGGCCCAGACATCACATTATAGGCTATCAGGGGCCCAGACATCACATTATAGGCTATCAGGGGCCCAGACATCACATTATAGGCTATCAGGGGCCCAGACATCACATTACAGGCTATCAGGGGCCCAGACATCACATTATAGGCTATCAGGGGCCCAGACATCACATTATAGGCTATGAGGGGCCCAGACATCACATTATAGGCTATGAGGGGCCCAGACATCACATTATAGGCTATGAGGGGCCCAGACATCACATTATAAGCTATGAGGGGTCCAGACATCACATTATAGGCTATGAGGGGTCCAGACATCACATTATAGGCTATCAGGGTCCCAGACATCACATTAAAGGCTATCAGGGGCCCAGACATCACATTATAGGCTATCAGGGGCCCAGACATCACATTATAGGCTGTGAGGGGTCCAGACATCACATTATAGGCTATGAGGGGCCCAGACATCACATTATAGGCTATGAGGGGCCCAGACATCACATTATAAGCTATGAGGGGTCCAGACATCACATTATAGGCTATGAGGGGTCCAGACATCACATTATAGGCTATCAGGGTCCCAGACATCACATTATAGGCTATCAGGGTCCCAGACATCACATTATAGGCTATGAGGGTCCCAGACATCACATTATAGGCTATGAGGGGTCCAGACATCACATTATAGGCTATCAGGGTCCCAGACATCACATTATAGGCTATCAGGGTCCCAGACATCACATTATAGGCTATCAGGGTCCCAGACATCACATTATAGGCTATCAGGGTCCCAGACATCACATTATAGGCTATCAGGGTCCCAGACATCACATTATAGGCTATGAGGGGTCCAGACATCACATTATAGGCTATCAGGGTCCCAGACATCACATTATAGGCTATCAGGGTCCCAGACATCACATTATAGGCTATCAGGGTCCCAGACATCACATTATAGGCTATGAGGGTCCCAGACATCACATTATAGGCTATGAGGGGTCCAGACATCACATTATAGGCTATCAGGGTCCCAGACATCACATTATAGGCTATCAGGGTCCCAGACATCACATTATAGGCTATGAGGGGTCCAGACATCACATTATAGGCTATCAGGGTCCCAGACATCACATTATAGGCTATCAGGGTCCCAGACATCACATTATAGGCTATCAGGGTCCCAGACATCACATTATAGGCTATCAGGGTCCCAGACATCACATTATAGGCTATCAGGGGCCCAGACATCACATTATAGGCTATCAGGGGCCCAGACATCACATTATAGGCTATCAGGGGCCCAGACATCACATTATAGGCTATCAGGGGCCCAGACATCACATTATAGGCTATCAGGGGCCCAGACATCACATTACAGGCTATCAGGGGCCCAGACATCACATTATAGGCTATCAGGGGCCCAGACATCACATTATAGGCTATGAGGGGTCCAGACATCACATTATAGGCTGTGAGGGGTCCAGACATCACATTATAGGCTATGAGGGGCCCAGACATCACGTTATAGGCTATGAGGGGCCCAGACATCACATTATAAGCTATGAGGGGTCCAGACATCACATTATAGGCTATGAGGGGTCCAGACATCACATTATAGGCTATCAGGGTCCCAGACATCACATTATAGGCTATCAGGGTCCCAGACATCACATTATAGGCTATGAGGGTCCCAGACATCACATTATAGGCTATGAGGGGTCCAGACATCACATTATAGGCTATCAGGGTCCCAGACATCACATTATAGGCTATCAGGGTCCCAGACATCACATTATAGGCTATCAGGGTCCCAGACATCACATTATAGGCTGTGAGGGGTCCAGACATCACATTATAGGCTATGAGGGGTCCAGACTTCACATTATAGGCTATGAGGGGCCCTTATGTGTGATGGTTTGGCCCCTAGATTGAACGGACCCGCAGGCTAACCAGTTTGGGTGGAGGAGGGCAGACACCCTCATTTATCAAGGTCAGCAACCAATAGTTGCAGCCTGCGGGTCTCCGGTCAGGGTGGCCATTAGGGTCAGAACTGGGTCCCTGGGGCCCCGTATTGGAATCTGGCCTAATGGCTGCCCTGCTCTGAGCCCAAACGGCCGCACCAGCCATAACTGAATGGCTGCACAGTAATAGAGGGATGTCCCGTGGGGCATGGCACCAATTGCAAGTGCGGATAAGCTCCCATTCACTTTTTTCGGCAGCTCATTTATATGCGCGGCCAAAGAAACTGATTGGAGCAGAGTTGCACCTGCACCACACTCTGGCGAGGTAAGTATGTCAGGCGGCTGGTGGGTGATCACTCAGCGGGGCATCCCCAATCAGGAAAGTGAGAATCCTGGGTTTTGATCCACTGTAAACTCCTTTACAACATCTGTATAATACATTAAAGTGGACCAAAACCCAGTGCGATTCCCTGGCCGATCGATTTCCTCCCCCCGGGGCATCCAAAATCGTGATGCCCCGCTGTGTGAAACCCCCCAGGTCGGCCCATTTACTTACCAATGTCGCATGTGCGAGCCGCGGCCACATCCTCGCTCTCCCTGTAGCGCGCTGGGAGCCGCTGTCCTTAGACGCCATGACGTCATCAGCTCCGAGTGCTGATTGGACGAGTGGCCGCGCATGCGCCGTAGGTGAGTTACGCTCGGCGATCTGAGGGGTTTCACACAAATCCTGGGTTTTGATCCACTTTAATGCTGGAGGTCCCCTATAACCAAATAATGTTTGGGGAAATCATTATTGTATCTTTTATGTATTTTCCGTGTTTAGAACATTTAGAGATACAATTGTAACATCGTTGTTTTGTTACAACAGATTTGTACTAAAGATGAAACTGAACCTGCGCTTCTATAGATCCAACTGTCCCTGATTTGGAGGGACTGTCCCTCTTTTGAGTCCATGTCCCGCTGTCCCTCATTGTTCTCCTTTGTCCCTCTTTGAGGTGTAACATGCAGATCTGCAGCAATAAATGATACAGCAATAGAAACACTTTGAATAGGCAAATGTAAGTGTTACATCCTATCGCCTAGCTATCCCTCAATGAGGGGGTGTGGCTTCATCCATCCCTCAATGAGGGGGCGTGGCTTAATCCCTCAATGAGGGAATGTGACTTCATTTATATATTGTCCCTCTTTGAGGTGTAACATGCAGATCTGCAGCAATAAATGATTCATTTCCCTATTCAAAGTGTTTCTATTGTTGTAACTGTTACAATGTATCTCCTATCCATCCCTCAATGAGGGGGCGTGGCTTCATCCATCCCTCAATGAGGGGGCGTGGCTTCTATTCATCCCTCAATGAGGGGATGTGGCCTAATTTAACAAATGTCCCTCTTTTCCACCCTGAAAATTTGGTAGGTATGAATAAAGTAACAGTTTACACATATGTTATAAAGTATTTAGAATTTTAATAAATGACTGCAGTTACTATTCGTTTAAAAAATAGTTTTTTTGTTTGTTCCTGCAGGACCGGAGCGGACATGGCCGGAGGAGCCCGGGGTGACCATTGGGGTAATGGAAGCTTTATAAAATGCCTCAGATCTCTATAACCCTCCCGAGCAGCAGATAAGAGGGCACCTCGGCCTTGCTGGCTCCTCCCTGCAGCAGATAAGGGCCCCCAGGGGCCACTTTGTTCCTCCAGCACAGGAGTCATTGAACTTCATGTGTTTACTCTGAGCTGCCGAACATTTGGCTAATTGCTCATCACTATCAGCATGTTAATGAGACTCCAACAGGCAGGAGGTCCAGCGCTATCTCTGCCACTACTACCCCCACCCAGCAGTCACATGACCCCCCTAGCCCGCAGAGCTCACACTCTAATGTCTCCTCCGCACTCACACACTGTTATTATACATTATATAGCGCCAACATATACCACAGCGCTGTACATAGAAGCAGTCACATGACCTCCTGTCCCTCAGAGCTCACACTCTAATGTCTCCTCCACACTCACACACTGTTATTATACATTATATAGCACTGACATATACCACAGCGCTGTACATAGAAGCAGTCACATGACCTCCTGTCCCTCAGAGCTCACACTCTAATGTCTCCCCCACACTCACACACTGTTATTATACATTATATAGCGCTGACATATACCACAGCGCTGTACATAGAAGCAGTCACATGACCTCCTGTCCCTCAGAGCTCACACTCTAATGTCTCCTCCACACTCACACACTGTTATTATACATTATATAGCGCTGACATATACCATAGCGCTGTACATAGAAGCAGTCACATGACCTCCTGTCCCTCAGAGCTCACACTCTAATGTCTCCTCCACACTCACACACTGTTATTATACATTATATAGCGCTGACATATACCACAGCGCTGTACATAGAAGCAGTCACATGACCTCCTGTCCCTCAGAGCTCACACTCTAATGTCTCCTCCACACTCACACGCTGTTATTAGTGTGTTACTCACACACTCACTCTCTCACTTTTCTACTTCCTCCTCTCTCTTTCTTCATTCATTTTCTCTATTCCCTCATCTCTTTTCCACCTTCACCTTCCATCTCTTTCACACGTCCCCTTCTTCTCCCTCTTCCCCCCCTTGCGCTGGCAGGCTGGAGATGCTCTTAGCCTGCAGCATCTCTTACCCCCTTTTTGTAGTCATACTATGTGCTGGCAGGCTGGTGACACTCTTAGCCTGCAGCATCTCTCACCCCCTTTCTCGGGTCACACTATGTGCTGGCAGGCTGGAGACGCTCTTAGCCTGCAGCATCTCTCACCCCCTTTTCTGGTCACACTATGTGCTGGCAGGCTGGAGACGCTCTCATCCTGCAACATCCCTCATCCCCTTTTTCTGGTCACACTATGTGCTGGCAGGCTGGAGACGCTCTTATCCTGCAGCATCTCTCTTCCCTTTTTCTGGTCACACTATGTGCTGGCAGGCTGGCGACACTCTTAGCCTGCACCATCTCTCACCCCCTTTCTCGGGTCACACTATGTGCTGGCAGGCTGGAGACGCTCTTATCCTGCAACATCTCTCACCCCCTTTTTCTGGTCACACTATGTGCTGGCAGGCTGAAGACGCTCTTAGCCTGCAGCATTTCTCACCCCCTTTTTCTGGTCACACTATGTGCTGGCAGGCTGAAGACGCTCTTAGCCTGCAGCATCTCTCACCCCCTTTTTCTGGTCACACTATGTGCTGGCAGGCTGAAGACGCTCTTAGCTTGCAGCATTTCTCACCCCCTTTTTCTGGTCACACTATGCGCTGGCAGGCTGAAGACGCTCTTAGCCCGCAGCATTTCTCACCCCCTTTTTCTGGTCACACTATGTGCTGGCAGGCTGGAGACGCTCTTATCCTGCAGCATCCATCACCCCCTTTTTCTGTCAGTAATAACTAGAAACACAACAACGCACTTATTTTTTTACTATGATAAATGTAAAGCACACAGTGTGTGCGCTGCCAGCGTCTAACTGGCTCCTTTTAGAAAGTGACGCGGAATATGTCGGTGCTATGGGAAGAAGAAGACAGATGGTCGCTTGATGCGTTGCGCACTTCGGCAGATTTATTCGTCAGGACTCGGTTACGCGGGGATGATGGATGTTCGGTTTCTCGGGAACGAGTGAGCCGCAGTAGAGAGGGTCATAATTTCACTTGTTCCATGCCGCAGTGTCAGCTCGCTCCAAACTACATCCGTCATCCCGGGCAGTGTTTATAGCTGCGACGCTGGCACCGCCCGACCCCTGGAGCTGCTGTGCATGTGCTATGGCTGCCACCCCTCCCCCCTTCTATCACTCCAATGGAAGCCACAATCGGCCACCCCGGACACCTTCTAATCATTGACTTTTGATTCTCCTAGTGGGAGCACCAAGATTTGGGATACCCCTCTGTGTATATCCCCCCAGGATCACCTGTAAACTTATCTTATCCTCATTCCCATGTTGCATGCACCGGATACATGGCCAATTAGCGGCACTCATTCCATTCACATTGCTTCTCTGAGCTCAGAAATTTAAATGATGCCACACCCCCTCATTGAAGGATATATGAAGTCACGCCCCCTCATTGAGGGATATATGAAGCCACGCCCCCTCGTTGAGGGATGGATAGGAGATAAGATGTAACAGTTCCAACAACAAAAACACTTTGAATAGGCAAATGAATCATTTATTGCTGCAGATCTGCATGTTACACCTCCAAGAAGGATCATATGTAAAAGAAGCCACACCCCTCATTGAGGGATGGATGAAGCCACGCCTCCTCATTGAGGTATGGATGAAGCCACACCCCCTCATTGAGGGATATATGAAGCCACGCCCCCTCATTGATTGATGGATAGGAGATACATTGTAACAGTTACAACAATAGAAACACTTTGAATAGGCAAATGAATCATTTATTGCTGCAGATATGCATGTTACACCTCAAAGAGGGACAGTATGTAAATGAAGCCACGCCCTCTCATTGAGGGATGGATAGGAGATACATTGTAACAGTTACAACAATAGAAACACCTTGAATAGGCAAATGAATCATTTATTGCTGCAAATCTGCATGTTACACCTCAAAGAGATACGATATGTAAATTAAGCCACACCCCCTCATTGAGAGATTGATAAGGCCACGACTCCTCATTGAGATACAGATAAGGCCACGCCCCCTCATTAGGGGATGGATGAAGCCACGCCCCCTCATTGAGGGATGGATAAGAGATAGATTGTAACAGTTACAACAATAGAAACACTTTGAATAGGCAAATTAATCATTTATTGCTGCAGATCTGCACGTTACACCTAAAAGAAGCCAATAAGAAAATGAAGCCACGCCTCTTCATTGAGGGATGGATGAAGCCACGCCCCTCATTGAGGGATGGATGAAGCCACGCCCCTCATTGAGGGATGGATGAAGCCACGCCCCATCATTCAGGGATGGATAGGAGATGCATTGTAACAGTTACAACAGTAGAAACATTGTGAATAATCAAATGAATCATTTATTGCTGCAGATCTCAAAGAGGGACAAATGAGAACAACGAGGGACAGGAGGATATGACTCAAAAGAGGGACAGTCCCTCCAAATCAGGGACACTTGGGAGGTATGATCTTAGTGTGGTGTGGCCCCCAGGAGTCAGTTCTACTGGCGGGCCCCAGACACCCCAGCCCGACACTGCGTGAGCACATCACATAGTTACATAGTTAATACGGTTGAATAAAGATATATGTCCATCAAGTTCAACCAAGGGTGTTGGGGTCGGGGGAAGTTATTTTTTATTTTATTTTATAGGTGGAAGTTATTTATTTAACTTTTTGTTTTTTCTTACTGATCACCGCTAAAAACATTACATTTTTTTGTCCTTTTTGCCCCGCCCCTTTGGGTCGTTTCTGAACTCTCCGCCGCCGTGTTACCTTTAAGTGACTCTTGCGGATATTTTTTTTTTTTTATTTTATAGGTGGAAGTTATTTATTTTATTTTCTGTTTTTTTACTGATCACAGCTATAAACATTACATTTGTTTTTGTTTTATGTTTTTTTTTGCCCCGCCCCTTTGGGTCGTTTCTGAACTCTCCGCCGCCGTGTTACCTTTAAGTGACTCTTGCGGCTGTTTTTGGCTCGGCGTCCTTCAACCCCCGGCGCTGTACTTCCCATGGAGCAACCCCGGCTCGCAAACAATGGAAAGGACTCCTTCAAACCTTTCCAGGCAGGCTAAAAATCGCCCGCTCCCAATACCCTCAAGACCCACTTGTGCGGCCGATTGTTTTCCGAAATCTTCGCTTTTTCTGGAGTTTCCTCGCCCGTGACCTTCGGTCGCCCTCTCATGTGGATGATGAGGTTTTTTTTCCTTTCCTATATGAACTTCCTTTGTTGGTGGGGGGGGGGGGCAGGAAGATTGGGGGCCCGGGTGACATGAGGACAAGTGATCAGAGGGAAGGGATCAGTGGTACCGAGACATTTGTAACCTCACAGCTCCTCCCGATCGCGCCGGTGCCGAGGGGGGTCCCAGCGAAGGAGGGCGTCCCGCGCATCACACGGCACCTAATAGAGGGATTCTCGCTTTCTTTGAAGCGCGCTTATCTCGGTGCCGCTGATAGAGCCATAGAGAGGGAAGCTCCTTATAAATGAGGGTTTGCTGATAATCGGCCTCACAGCTGCTTCTCCCCCCTTCCTGGGCCCATAAAACTGACTTACTTGTGCCGAGATTGTGGAAGCCTTCAAAGTCTCCTTCATTATCGGGAAGCCTGTGCTGGAATGAAGGGGCGGCCGGTGGGCCCAGATACAGGAAGGCCCCGCTGAGCCTCTCCTCTTCATGTCTTAACCCTTGTTGCCCCAATCCATCCAACACTTAGTTTGAGCGGGCTGTGAACTTTCACATAGGACTGGGGCCAAATATCAGCCTGGGATCTTAGCGGCACAATCTGGCCCATGGCCACGTGGACCAAAACCCAGCGCAATCGGCCGATCCCCTCCCCCCGGGCCATCCAAAATCGGGAGCTGCCCCAGCTGTGTGAAACCCCCCAGGTCGCCCTGTTCACTTACCTTGATTGCCGGTCCAATGGCGCATGCGCGAGCCACAGCCGCATCCCCTCTAGTAGGGCGCGTGCCCACGCCGGCCATTCGCAAATGCTAAAATCCTTGATAGAGGGAAGCGGGTGATGCGGCCCCCCAACACGCTCGGAGCCGCAGGCCTAGATGGCGTGACGTCAGTGGCTCCGAGCGCACTGATTGGATGAGCGGCCGTACATACTCAGGGAAGAGGTGAGCTGCCTTCGGCGATCTGGGGGGTTTCACACAGGGATGACCCGGGGGGAAAGGACCTGGGCCCTGGGTTTTGGTCCTTTTCCCCAGGGGACCTATAGTGGACCAAAACCCACAGTCCTTAAAAGAAACCCCCACAGGTCGCCTGGTATACTCACCTTCTCCCCCTGGTCTAATGGCGCATGTGTAAACAGTGGCCTCATCCCCGCTATCCCTTTAGCGCGCTGATTGAACAAGCGGCGACACATGCGCCGTAGGCCAAGGAAGAGGTGAGTTTCTTCGGGTGATCTGGGGGCGATCTGTGTGATAACACAGCGGGGCAACTGCGGTGCCCCAGGGGAAAAGACCAAAACCCAGGATTTGGACCATCCTTTAATAGTGTAGGGGCAGATGAGGAGGCAGGGGTGGGTAAGTCCCTCTCTTACAGCCTTGATGCTGGGGCAATAGCATTGCAGGCAGAATATGGGCTTTGGGTCTTCTTGTGGGTACAGTGGAGCCGGGCGCAGGAGGGCTGGGGCTAGACCAAGGCCGGATTAAGTGTTGTAGAGGCTCCTGGGCGCAAAATCTGTTGGAGGCCCCAGATACGGTATAAAATAATAGTCCGGCCAAGTAACTGAATGGTGGTTGTCTGACACCCGCCTACTTACTGGAACGTCAGATCGAGTCCCTTGTGCCCCCCATGTGCGCGTGCGACTCTCCGTCCTGCCCTGTGGTGGCTTTGGCTGCCCAGGTGCGCCCCCATTGCCGCCGATAGTTTTGTTGCCGGCCCATCGGCCCATCAGATCAAAGACTGAAAAGCCTCCTGGACCAGACCATAACCCAAAGGTTGGTGGAGGCCCTGGGGCGCGCACCCTCCTCATATTCCGGCCCTGGACTAGACTAAGGGGGGCAGGGATTGGATGGCCGTGTGAGTAAAACAGCTCTAACTGTCCCCAAAGCAGTACCTCCCACCGGGATATCTCCCAGGTCTCTCTACGTTGTATGCATTGGTTTGGACCATCTGGCCCCTGCTGGGTAATCTCCCATCAAGGGCCCCTATCAGAGGTTATCAGGCCGAAGAGAATCGATTTGTCAGGTTCCTGAAGAAGCTGGATACTAACCAGCGATACGCATCTGTCCTAATATATCAATGAAGCTTATATTCATTAGGTTCCTGATGAAGTTGGATACTAACCAGTGAAATGCGTCTGGCCTAATATATCAATGAAGCTTATATTCATTAGGATCCTGAAGAAGCTAAATACCAACCATCGAAACATGTCTGGCCTAATATATCAATGAAGCTTATATTAATTAAGTCCCAGAAGAAGCTGGATACCAACCAGTGAAACGCATCCGGCATAATATATCAATGAAGCTTATATTCATTAGGATCCTGAAGAAGCTAAATACCAACCATCGAAACATGTCCGGCCTAATATATCAATGAAGCTTATATTTATTAGGTCCTTGAAGAAACTGGATACTAACCATCGCAATGCGTCTGGCCTAATATATCAATGAAGCTTATATTCATTAGGGTCAAGAAGAATCTGGATACTAACCATTGAAACGCGTCTGTCCTAATATTTCAATGAAGCTTATATTCAATAATTTCCTGAAGAAGCTGGATACTAAACAGCGAAACAAGTCTGTCCTAATATATCAATGAAATTTTATTCATTAGGTTCCTGAAGAAGCTGGATACTAACCATCGAAACGCGTCTGGCCTAATATATCAATGAAGCTTATATTCATTAGGATCCTGATGAAGCTGGATATTAACTAGCGAAATTTGTCTGGTCAGTTATATCAAAGAAGCTTATATTTATTAGGTCCCTGAAGAAGCTAGATACTAACCAGTGAAACGCGTCTGGCCTAATATATCAATGAAGCTTATATTGATTAGGTCCCTGAAGAAGCTGGATACTAACCATCGAAACACATCTGTCCTAATATATCAATGAAGCTTATATTCATTAAGATTCTGATGAAGCTGGATATTGACCAGCTAACGCATCTGTCCTAATATATCAATGAAGCTTATATTCATTAAGATTCTGATGAAGCTGGATATTAACCAGCGAAACGCGTATGGCCTTATTTGTCAATGAAGCTTATATTCATTAAGATCCTGATGAAGCTGGATATTAATCAGCAAAACACGTCTGGCATAACATATCAATGTCAGCTTATATTCATAGGATCCTAAAGAAGCTGAATACTAACCAGTGAAAAGCGTCTGTCCTAATATATCAATGAAGCTTATATTCATTAGGTTCCTGATGAAGTTGGATACTAACCAGCGAAACGCGTAGGCCCTTATTTGTCAATGAACCTTATAATCATTAAAGTGGACCAACACCCTCCCAAGATCGGCCAGGGGACCGATCAGACCCCTGACTTCGGGGCACCCCGATCGGGGGTGCCCCGCTGTGTGAAACCCCCCCGGATCCCCAAAATCCCTACCTTATCCTCGATCCAGCGCCGCCTCCCGCGCGTCCCTCTAGCAGGACGCGCACAAAGGCCGGCGCGGGCGCACGCCCTGTAAGAGTGACGTCGCTGCCTCCCGCTTGTCCGTCGGCGGGGATTGGCAGCGGCGGTCACGTGGGAGCAAGGGGGTTTCACACAGCCGATCGGGGGTGCCCCGCCGAAGTGGACCAAAACCCAGGATAGTCAAAATCCTGGGTGTTGGTCCACTTTAAGATCGTGATGAAGCTGGATATTGACCAGCAAAACTCGTCTGTCCTAATATATCAATGAAGCTTATATTCATTAGGTTCCTGATGAAGCTGGATATTAACCAGTGAAACGCGTATGGCCTTATTTGGCAATGAAGCTTATATTCATAAAGATCCTGATGAAGCTGGATATTGACCAGCGAAACGCGTCTGTCCTAATATATCAATGAAGCTTATATTCATTAGGCTCCTGATGAAGCTGGATATTACCCAGCGAAACGCATATGGCCTAATATATCAATGAAGCTTATATTCATTAGGATCCTGATGAACCTGGATATTGACCAGCGAAACGCGTATGGCCTTATATATCAATGAAGCTTATATTCATTAGGATCCTGATGAACCTGGATATTGACCAGCGAAACGCGTACGGCCTTATATATCAATGAAGCTTATATTCATTAGGCTCCTGATGAAGCTGGATATTGACCAGCGAAACGCGTTTGGCCTTATATATCAATGAAGCTTATATTCATTAGAGTCCTGATGAACCTGGATATTGACCAGCGAAACGCGTATGGCCTTATATATCAATGAAGCTTATATTCATTAGGCTCCTGATGAAGCTGGATATTGACCAGCGAAACGCGTATGGCCTTATATATCAATGAAGCTTATATTCATTAGGATCCTGATGAACCTGGATATTGGCCAGCGAAACGCGTCTGTCCTAATATATCAATGAAGCTTATATTCATTAGGCTCCTGATGAAGCTGGATATTAACCAGCGAAACGCATATGGCCTAATATATCAATGAAGCTTATATTCATTAGGCTCCTGATGAAGCTGGATATTAACCAGCGAAACGCATATGGCCTAATATATCAATGAAGCTTATATTCATTAGGCTCCTGATGAAGCTGGATATTAACCAGCGAAACGCATATGGCCTAATATATCAATGAAGCTTATATTCATTAGGATCCTGATGAACCTGGATATTGACCAGCGAAACGCGTCTGTCCTAATATATCAATGAAGCTTATATTCATTAGGATCCTGATGAACCTGGATATTGACCAGCGAAACGCGTCTGTCCTAATATATCAATGAAGCTTATATTCATTAGGATCCTGATGAACCTGGATATTGACCAGCGAAACGTGTCTGTCCTAATATATCAATGAAGCTTATATTCATTAGGATCCTGATAAACCTGGATATTGACCAGCGAAACGCGTCTGTCCTAGTATATCAATGAAGCTTATATTCATTAGGATCCTGATGAACCTGGATATTGACCAGCGAAACGCGTCTGTCCTAATATATCAATGAAGCTTATATTCATTAGGATCCTGATGAACCTGGATATTGACCAGCGAAACGCGTCTGTCCTAATATATCAATGAAGCTTATATTCATTAGGATCCTGATGAACCTGGATATTGACCAGCGAAACGCGTCTGTCCTAATATATCAATGAAGCTTATATTCATTAGGATCCTGATGAACCTGGATATTGACCAGCGAAACGTGTCTGTCCTAATATATCAATGAAGCTTATATTCATTAGGATCCTGATAAACCTGGATATTGACCAGCGAAACGCGTCTGTCCTAGTATATCAATGAAGCTTATATTCATTAGGATCCTGATGAACCTGGATATTGACCAGCGAAACGCGTCTGTCCTAATATATCAATGAAGCTTATATTCATTAGGATCCTGATGAACCTGGATATTGACCAGCGAAACGCGTATGGCCTTATATATCAATGAAGCTTATATTGATTTAGATGCTGATGAAGCTGGATATTACCCAGCGAAACGCGTCAATGACGCTCATTTGAAAAAATGCAGCCCTGCTCTTTTGGTGGCGACACGTCCCGACGTGGCGCGCAGCTGTGGCGCTGGTAGCCTCGTGGGATGATCAAGACCCGGATTAGCAGCCAATTTCCTGAGATTTTCGTGAGGCTTCATAGAGGAGGCCCGGAGGGGGGGGGGCGCGCCGTGCGAGGGGCTCATTAATCTCACGACGGCCGTTTAGCGCAGGTGTTAACAGTCGCTCTGTTGTCTTTGGGAGAACGCGGAGCGCGGCGCGCTCGCAGGAAGCCCATATTATTTTAGGCAACCGAACTGAGGGGAGCGAGGGAGCGCGACCCCTTTCCAGCTGCCGAGGATAAATGGCCCCGCAGACAAGAATTTGCCCCCGGGGCAACTGCGAGGTTAACCTGTTCCTCTCTGGATTGCAACACACGCACACTTCTTTGGGTCCCACACGCAACTCACCCGTGAGCTGCAACTGAGCATGTGCAAATCCTGCCTATGGTCCGGATCACTATAAAATCTATATATTTATAAAGTACTAAACATGTGCAAATCCTGCCTATGGTCCGGATCACTATAAAATCTATATATTTATAAAGTACTAAACATGTGCAAATCCTGCCTATGGTCCGGATCACTATAAAATCTATATATTTATAAAGTACTAAACATGTGCAAATCCTGCCTATGGTCCGGATCACTATAAAATCTATATATTTATAAAGTACTAAACGTGCAAATCCTGCCTATGGTCCGGATCACTATAAAATCTATATATTTATAAAGTGCTAAACATGTGCAAATCCTGCCTATGGTCCGGATCACTATAAAATCTATATATTTATAAAGTGCTAAACATGTGCAAATCCTGCCTATGGTCCGGATCATTATAAAATCTATATATTTATAAAGTACTAAACGTGCAAATCCTGCCTATGATCCGGATCACTATAAAATCTATATATTTATAAAGTGCTAAACATGTGCAAATCCTGCCTATGGTCCGGATCACTATAAAATCTATTTATTTATAAAGTGCTAAACATGTGTAAATCCTGCCTATGGTCCGGATCACTATAAAATCTATATATTTATAAAGTACTAAACGTGCAAATCCTGCCTATGATCCGGATCACTATAAAATCTATATATTTATAAAGTACTAAACATGTGCAAATCCTGCCTATGATCCGGATCACTATAAAATCTATATATTTATAAAGTGCTAAACATGTGTAAATCCTGCCTATGATCCGGATCACTATAAAATCTATATATTTATAAAGTACTAAACGTGCAAATCCTGCCTATGATCCGGATCACTATAAAATCTATATATTTATAAAGTGCTAAACATGTGCAAATCCTGCCTATGATCCGGATCACTATAAAATCTATATATTTATAAAGTGCTAAACATGTGTAAATCCTGCCTATGATCCGGATCACTATAAAATCTATATATTTATAAAGTACTAAACGTGCAAATCCTGCCTATGATCCGGATCACTATAAAATCTATATATTTATAAAGTACTAAACATGTGCAAATCCTGCCTATGATCCGGATCACTATAAAATCTATATATTTATAAAGTGCTAAACATGTGTAAATCCTGCCTATGATCCGGATCACTATAAAATCTATATATTTATAAAGTACTAAACGTGCAAATCCTGCCTATGATCCGGATCACTATAAAATCTATATATTTATAAAGTGCTAAACATGTGCAAATCCTGCCTATGATCCGGATCACTATAAAATCTATATATTTATAAAGTGCTAAACATGTGCAAATCCTGCCTATGGTCCGGATCACTATAAAATCTATTTATTTATAAAGTACTAAACATGTGTAAATCCTGCCTATGATCCGGATCACTATAAAATCTATATATTTATAAAGTACTAAACATGTGCAAATCCTGCCTATGATCCGGATCACTATAAAATCTATATATTTATAAAGTACAGAACATGTGCAAATCCTGCCTATGGTCCGGATCACTATAAAATCTATATATTTATAAAGTGCTAAACATGTGCAAATCCTGCCTATGATCCGGATCACTATAAACTCTATATATTTATAAAGCGCTAAACATGTGCAAATCCTGCCTATGATCCGGATCACTATAAAATATATATATTTATAAAGTACTAAACATGTGCAAATCCTGCCTATGATCCGGATCAATATAAAATCTATATATTTATAAAGCGCTAAACATGTGCAAATCCTGCCTATGATCCGGATCACTATAAACTCTATATATTTATAAAGTACTAAACATGTGCAAATCCTGCCTATGATCCGGATCAATATAAAATCTATATATTTATAAAGCGCTAAACATGTGCAAATCCTGCCTATGATCCGGATCACTATAAAATCTATATATTTATAAAGTACTAAACATATTCTTTTTGCTTTCTATGACCCCAGTGGGTCAGGAGGTTTGTCAAAGTGGACCCACACCCTACAGTAGCCCTCCCCATCTGTGTCTGCCAAACGCCTCCTAGGACTGCCCCCAAATCATTACTCACCTCTCCTTCTCCCTCATCATACCCGTGTTACCCACCCCCTAATGGGGTTTGGCAACCGTAACTGATTTAAAGTGGACCAAAACCCACGCCAATTGGCCTGGGAATCTATAAGATCCCCGGGCCGATCGATTTCCTCCTCCGGGGCATCCAAAATTAGGATGCCCCGCTGTGTGAAACCCCCCAGGTTGCCCCATATACTTACCTTGCTTCCCGGTCCAGCGGCGCATGCACGAGCCGCATCCCCGCTATCCCTCTAGCAGGGCGCACGTCCTCTCCAGGCATTTGTGATTGGCCGGCACAGACACGCTTCCTGTTAGAGGGAAGTGGGGGATGCGGCCGTCAGCGCGCTTGGAGCTGTTGGCCTTAGACGAGTGCGCTGATTGGACGAGCGGCTGCACATGCATCATAGGACCGGGAAGAGGTGAGTTCGTTCGGGTGACCTTGGGGGTTTCACACAGTGGGGCATCCCCAATCGGGGGGGCAAGGACCAAAACCCAGGATAGTCAAAATCCTGGGTTTTGGTCCACTTTAAATCCCGTTAAAATCTATGGTGCATTCGCTGCACCATAGACAGGGTGCGCTTGCAGCGCGGACGCGGCAGTCAGGACTTTTCTGGGGAGCGTTTTCTCCTGTTTGGAAAGATTTCTTTTGGCGGCACCAATGCAGAAGCGCATGCAGCACCTGGCGCGTCTGAAGGAGGTCTAAAAGTGATGTCACAACGCATATGTGTAATGCGACGGCTCTCCGCGGCCCATAGCAGCCAATGGGACCTTCATTGCGGGTGATAGCGGCTGTGACGCAATTGCAGGAAAAAGATCTTGCCTGCAGCGGCATTGCGGAAAGGCGTTGCGATTGGGGTCCGTTGAATCGCAATCGCAATGGCTGCCTGATCTCTTGGCCCAGGTGAGATGTAGTGATCTTGAACCAGATTGGATCGTCGGTTCTGAATCTATTTATAGAACGTTTCTATTTATATCGATCTATTTAAATAGCGTTTTTATTGATATCATCTATTTTTATTATCGGTTCTGAATCTATTTAAATAACGTTTCTATTTATATCGATCTATTTTTAACGTTTCTATTGATATCAATCTATTTTTATCGTCGGTTCTGAATCTATTTATAGAACGTTTCTATTGATATCAATCTATTTTTATCGTCGGTTCTGAAGCTATTTATAGAACGTTTCTATTGATATCGATCTATTTTTATTATCGGTTCTGAATCTATTTAAAGAACGTTTCTATTGATATCAATCTATTTTTATTATCGGTTCTGAATCTATTTAAAGAACGTTTCTATTGATATCGATCTATTTTTATCGTCGGTTCTGAATCTATTTAAAGAACGTTTTTATTGATATCGATCTATTTTTATCGTCGGTTCTGAATCTATTTAAATAACGTTTTTATTTATATCGATCTATTTTTATTATTGGTTCTGAATCTATTTAAATAAAGTTTCTATTGATAGCGATCTATTTTTATTGTCAGTTCTTAATCTATTTAAATAACGTTTCTATTTATATCGATCTATTTTTATCGTCGGTTCTGAATCTATTTAAATAACGTTTCTATTGATATCGATCTATTTTTATCGTCGGTTCTGAATCTATTTAAATAACGTTTTTATTTAGATCGATCTATTTTTATCATCGGTTCTGAATCTATTTAAATAACGTTTTTTTTGATATCGATCTATTTTTATCTTCGGTTCTGAATCTATTTAAATAACATTTTAATTGATATCGATTTATTTTTATCGTCGGGTTCTGAATCTATTTAAATAACGTTTCTATTGATGTCGATCTATTTTTATCGTCGGTTCTGAATCTATTTAAATAACATTTTTATTTACATCGATCAATTTTTATCTTCGGTTCTGAATCTATTTAAATAACGTTTTTATTTATATCGATCTATTTTTATCTTCGGTTCTGAATCTATTTAAATAACGTTTCTATTGATATCGATCAATTTTTATCGTCGGTTCTGAATCTATTTAAGTAACGTTTCTATTGATATCGATCAATTTTTATCGTCGGTTCTGAATCTATTTAAATAACGTTTCTATTGATATCGATCTATTTTTATCGTCGGTTCTGAATCTATTTGAATAAAGTTTTTATTTATATCGATCTATTTTTATCGTCGGTTCTGAATCTATTTGAATAAAGTTTTTATTTATATCGATCTATTTTTATCGTCGGTTCTGAATCTATTTGAATAAAGTTTTTATTTATATCGATCTATTTTTATCGTCGCTTCTGAATCTATTTAAATAACGTTTCTATTGATATCGATCTATTTTTATCGTCGCTTCTGAATCTATTTAAATAACGTTTTTATTGATATCGATCTATTTTTATCGTCGGTTCTGAATCTATTTAAATAACGTTTCTATTTATATCGATCTATTTTTATCGTCGGTTCTGAATCTATTTAAATAACGTTTTTATTGATATTGATCTATTTTTATCGTCTGTTCTGAATCTATTTAAATAACGTTTTTATTGATATCGATCTATTTTTATCGTCTGTTCTGAATCTATTTAAATAAAATTTTTATTTATATCAATCTATTTTTATCGTCGGTTCTGAATCTATTTAAATAAAGTTTTTATTGATATCGATCTATTTTTATCGTCGGTTCTGAATCTATTTAAATAACGTTTTTATTTATATCGATCTTTTTTAACGCTATATATATATTTTTTAATCTGTTATTCCATATTTTCCGTCAATTTTGCAATGTTTGGCAGGGGAGGGGGCGGCGCCGGATTCCTCGCTTGACCACGCCGCTGATGCGCGGTTGAGGCGCGCGGTCTAATTAGCACGTGGGAGGGATGATAGGGTTTCATAGCGGGCGATGGGGCCGCTCCAGAGCGCAATTTGGGAGCCGGTAAATGGCGGATGCCTGATTTAGAAACTGGTGATTGCAGGGAAAATACGAGATAAGGTTACTGGCCGCGCCGCGCCGCGCCCCCATCCGCGACGTGCAGCCGCGCTCCTGGTGATACAACCGCCATGGGGTTCATGCACCATGGCCTTTGGGGGGTGCAAGCCGGGCAGTCACACAGGGCAGCTTCCCAACCTCCTTTTCTCTCTCTTTTTTTCTGCATTCCCTCCTTCTCTCTCTTTTTTTCTGCATTCCCTCATTCTCTCTCTTTTTTCTGCATTCCCCCCTTCTCTCTCTTTTTTTCTGCATTCCCTCATTCTCTCTCTTTTTTTCTGCATTCCCTCATTCTCTCTTTTATTCTGCATTCCCTCCTCTCTCTTTTTTTCTGCATTCCCTCATTCTCTCTTTTTTTCTGCATTCCCTCCTCTCTCTTTTTTTCTGCATTCCCTCCTCTCTCTTTTTTTCTGCATTCCCTCCTTCTCTCTCTTTTTTTCTGCATTCCCTCCTTCTCTCTCTTTTTTTGCATTCCCTCCTTCTCTCTCTTTTTTTCTGCATTCCCTCATTCTCTCTTTTTTTTCTGCATTCCCTCCTCTCTCTTTTTTTCTGCATTCCCTCCTTCTCTCTCTTTTTTCTGCATTCCCTCATTCTCTCTTTTTTTCTGCATTCCCTCCTCTCTCTTTTTTTCTGCATTCCCTCCTTCTCTCTCTTTTTTTCTGCATTCCCTCATTCTCTCTCTTTTTTTCTGCATTCCCTCCTTCTCTCTCTTTTTTCTGCATTCCCTCATTCTCTCTCTTTTTTTCTGCATTCCCTCCTTCTCTCTCTTTTTTCTGCATTCCCTCATTCTCTCTTTTTTTCTGCATTCCCTCCTCTCTCTTTTTTTCTGCATTCCCTCCTTCTCTCTCTTTTTTTCGGCATTCCCTCCTTCTCTCTCTTTTTTTCTGCATTCCCTCCTTCTCTCTCTTTTTTTCTGCATTCCCTCATTCTCTCTTTTTTTCTGCATTCCCTCCTCTCTCTTTTTTTCTGCATTCCCTCCTTCTCTCTCTATTTTTTTCTGCATTCCCTCATTCTCTCTCTTTTTTTCTGCATTCCCTCATTCTCTCTCTTTTTTTCTGCATTCCCTCCTTCTCTCTCTTTTTTCTGCATTCCCTTATTCTCTCTCTTTTTTTCTGCATTCCCTCATTCTCTCTCTTTTTTTCTGCATTCCCTCATTCTCTCTCTTTTTTTCTGCATTCCCTCCTTCTCTCTCTTTTTTCTGCATTCCCTCCTTCTCTCTCTTTTTTTCTGCATTCCCTCCTTCTCTCTCTTTTTTTCTGCATTCCCTCATTCTCTCTCTTTTTTTCTGCATTCCCTCCTCTCTCTTTTTTTCTGCATTACATACTTCTGTCTTTTTTTCTGCATTCCCTCCTTCTCTCTCTCTTCCACATTCTCTCCCTCTCATTCCCAGACGCGCTCCTTCTCTCTCTATTCAACACTCTCCCCTTCTTTCTATTTTTCCACATTCCCTCCATTTCCCTTTCTCTCTTTTCCCCACATTACCTTCTCCTCTCTCGCTTTTCCACATTCCCTTCTTCTCTCTTTTGTTCCCACATTCCAGCCTTCTCCCTCTCTGTCTTTTCTTTCTTTTCCTTCCTTCTTGCTCTTTTTCACATTCCCTTCTTTTTCTTTTTCACATTCACTCCTTTCTCTCTCTCTTTTCCAAGTTTTCACCCTTTCTCCCCATTTTCCGCATTCCCTTCACTTTTCTCTCTTTTCAAACTTCTCTCCTCTCTCTTTTTTTCACCATGACCACCTTCTCTCTCTCTTTCCCACATTCCCTCCTTCTCTCTCTTTTCCACATTCCATTTCCACAGTCGCTTTCTCTATCCCCTTTGCATTCCCTCCTGCTCACTCTCTTTTCCACATTCTCTTTTTCTCTCTCTTGCATATTCTCCACTTTTCCTCTATTTTACACATTCCCTCCACCTATCTCTCCTTTTCCCCACATTACCTTCTCATCTCTCGCTTTTCCACATTCTCCTCTTTCTTTTATTTCCACATTCCAGCCTTCTCTCTCTGTTTTTCACATTCCAGCCTTCTCTCTCTGTTTTTCACATTCCATCCTTCTCAATCGCTATCTTTTCTGCATTCCCTCCTTCTCCTTTTTTTCCACATTCCCTTGTTCTGGCTTCCATTTCCACATTCACTCTTTCTCCATCCCCTCTGCATTCCCCCCTTCTTGCTCTCTTTTCCGCGTTCTCTCATTCTCTATCTTTCATATTCTCCCCTGTTCACTCTATTTTCCACATTCCCTCCACCTTTCTCTCTTTTTCCCCACATTACCTCCCCCCTCTCTTTCTTTTCCACATTCCCTTCTTTCTTTCTTTTTCACTTTCCAGCCTTCTCCCTATCTCCTCTGCATTATCTCTCTTTTCCACATTTTGCCCTTTTCTCTCCATTTTCCACATTTTCTCCATCTTTCTCTTTTTTTTCAGCATTCTCTCCTCTCTCTTTTTTTCCACATGACCGGCTTCTTAATCTCCATTTACTCAGAATTCCCTCCTTCTGGCTTCCATTTCCACATTCTCTCTCTCTCTCTCTCTCTATCCCCTCTGCATCCCCCTTTCTTGCTCTCTTTTCCACATTCTCTCATTCTTTTTTGTTCATATTCTCCCCGTTTTACTCTTTTTTCCACATTCCCTCCACCTTTCTCTCGCTTTTCCACATTCCCTTCTGTCTTTTTTCCCACATTCTCTCCTCTCTCTCTTTTTCCATGTTTTCCCCTTTTCTCTTCATTTTCCACATTTCCTCCATCTTTCTCTTTTTTTCAGCATTCTCTCTTCTCTTGCTTTTCCACATTCCCTTCTTCTTTCTTTTTCTATTTTCACACTCCAAGCCTGTCTATTCATCTGCATTCCCACCTTCTCTCTTTTCCACATTCCCTCCTTCTGGCTTCCCTTTCCACATTCTCTCTTTCTCTCTCTCTCTCCTCTGCATGCCGTCCTTCTCGCTCTCTTTTCCGCATTCCTTCCTTCTTGCTCTCTTTTCCACATTCCCTCCATCTCGCTCTCTTTTCCACATTCCCTCCTTCTCGCTCTCTTTTCCACATTCCCTCCTTCTCGCTCTCTTTTCCACATTCCCTCCTTCTCGCTCTCTTTTCCACATTCCCTCCTTCTCGCTCTCTTTTCCACATTCCCTCCATCTCGCTCTCTTTTCCACATTCCCTCCTTCTCGCTCTCTTTTCCACATTCCCTCCATCTCGCTCTCTTTTCCACATTCCCTCCTTCTCGCTCTCTTTTTCGCATTCCCTCCTCCTCGCTCTCTTTTCCACATTCCCTCCTTCTCGCTCTCTTTTTCACATTCCCTCCTTCTTTCTCTCTTTTCCACATTCCCTCCTTCTCGCTCTCTTTTCCACATCCCCTCCTTCTCTCTCTCTTTTCCACATTCCCTCCTTCTCGCTCTCTTTTCCACATTCCCTCCTTCTCGCTCTCTTTTCCACATTCCCTCCTTCTCGCTCTCTTTTCCACATTCCCTCCTTCTCGCTCTCTTTTCCACATTCCCTCCTTCTCGCTCTCTTTTCCACATTCCCTCCTTCTCGCTCTCTTTTCCACATTCCCTCCTTCTCGCTCTCTTTTCCACATTCCCTCCTTCTCGCTCTCTTTTCCACATTCCCTCCTTCTCGCTCTTTCTTTTTCATATTCTCCACTTTTCCCTCTATTTTCAGGGGAAAGGACCAAAACCCAGGATAGTCAAAATCGTGGGTTTAGGTCCACTTTAAAGGGGACCAAAAGCCAAGGACATGTTAAAGTGTAGTCAAAATCCTGTATAAATAAAATAAATAAAAATAAATAAATAAATATATATACATCTATATATATATATATATATATATATATATATATATATATATATATATTATAAAAAAAATAAAATAAAATATATAAATAAATCAAATAAATAAATAAAAATAAAATAAAGTGTAATCAAAAACCCCGAATGGGGACGCCCCGCTGTGTGACCCCCCCAGGTCGCCCGATCTCACTCACCTTTCCTAGGTCCTATGTTGCATGTACAGCCCTCTCGTCCAATCAGCGCGCTCAGATCTGCTCCCGTCCAATCCTGCCCCTTCGTCTAAGACGAGCGGATGTGAACGTACTGGCGGCTGCATCCCCCGCTTCCCTCTAACAGGGAGCGTGCCATTCACAAATGCCTGGCCCTGCTGGAGGGATAGCGGGGATGCGGCTCGCACATGCGCCATTGGACCAGGAGGCAAGGTAAGTGTATGGGGCGACTTGGGGGGTTTCACACAGCGGGGCATCCCGATTTTAGATGCCCCGGGTGGAGGGAATAGATCGGCCCGGGAATCTTCTAGATTCCCGTGCCAATCACACAGGGTATTGGTCCACTTTAACATGTCCTTGGGTTTCGATCCGCTTTAACATGTCCTTGGGTTTTGGTCCGCTTTAACATGTCCTTGGGTTTTGGTCCGCTTTAACATGTCCTTGGGTTTTGGTCCGCTTTAACATGTCCTTGGGTTTTGGTCCGCTTTAACATGTCCTTGGGTTTCGATCCACTTTAACATGTCCTTGGGTTTTGGTCCGCTTTAACATGTCCTTGGGTTTCGGTCCGCTTTAACACGTCCTTGGGTTTGGGTCCGCTTTAACATGTCCTTGGGTTTTGGTCCGCTTTAACACGTCCTTGGGTTTGGGTCCGCTTTAACATGTCCTTGGGTTTGGGTCCGCTTTAACATGTCCTTGGGTTTGGGTCCGCTTTAACATGTCCTTGGGTTTCGATCCGCTTTAACATGTCCTTGGGTTTGGGTCCGCTTTAACATGTCCTTGGGTTTCGGTCCGCTTTAACATGTCCTTGGGTTTCGATCCGCTTTAACATATCCTTGGGTTTCGGTACGCTTTAACATGTCCTTGGGTTTGGGTCCGCTTTAACATGTCCTTGGGTTTGGGTCCGCTTTAACATGTCCTTGGGTTTGGGTCCGCTTTAACATGTCCTTGGGTTTGGGTCCGCTTTAACATGTCATTGGGTTTGGATCCGCTTTAACATGTCCTTGGGTTTGGGTCCGCTTTAACATGTCCTTGGGTTTGGGTCCGCTTTAACATGTCCTTGGGTTTGGGTCCGCTTTAACATGTCCTTGGGTTTCGATCCGCTTTAACATGTCCTTGGGTTTGGGTCCGCTTTAACATGTCCTTGGGTTTCGATCCGCTTTAACATGTCCTTGGGTTTCGGTCCGCTTTAACATGTCCTTGGGTTTGGGTCCGCTTTAACATGTCCTTGGGTTTGGGTCCGCTTTAACATGTCCTTGGGTTTGGGTCCGCTTTAACATGTCCTTGGGTTTGGATCCGCTTTAACATGTCCTTGGGTTTGGGTCTGCTTTAACATGTCCTTGGGTTTCGGTCCGCTTTAACATGTCCTTGGGTTTCGGTCCGCTTTAACATATCCTTGGGTTTGGGTCCGCTTTAACATGTCCTTGGGTTTGGGTCCGCTTTAACATGTCCTTGGGTTTGGGTCCGCTTTAACATGTCCCTGGGTTTGGGTCCGCTTTAACATGTCCTTGGGTTTTGGTCCGCTTTAACATGTCCTTGGGTTTGGGTCCGCTTTAACATGTCCTTGGGTTTCGATCCGCTTTAACACGTCCTTGGGTTTCGATCCGCTTTAACACGTCCTTGGGTTTGGGTCCGCTTTAACACGTCCTTGGGTTTCAGCCCACTTTAACATGTCCTTGGGTTTGGGTCTGCTTTAACATGTCCTTGGGTTTGGGTCCGCTTTAACATGTCCTTGGGTTTTGGTCCGCTTTAACATGTCCTTGGGTTTGGGTCCGCTTTAACATGTCCTTGGGTTTGGGTCCGCTTTAACATGTCCTTGGGTTTCGATCCGCTTTAACATGTCCTTGGGTTTCGATCCGCTTTAACATGTCCTTGGGTTTGGGTCCGCTTTAACATGTCCTTGGGTTTGGGTCCGCTTTAACATGTCCTTGGGTTTGGGTCCGCTTTAACATGTCCTTGGGTTTGGGTCCGCTTTAACATGTCCTTGGGTTTGGGTCCGCTTTAACATGTCCTTGGGTTTGGGTCCGCTTTAACAGTAAATAAATAAAAGCCTCATTTAAATAATTCAGGCACGGCAGGCGCTTCCCCCTCCCTCTGATGCTGATTGGTCCTCGGATGGGATTGCGGGCACTTAGGGGGCGGAGCAGACCCCATTGCCCATGGTAACATGCTCCCCCTTCGCGTTTCGTGTGCGGTCCCGCTCGTCTTCTCGGCCCCTCCCCCCTCCCTCTCTCGGCGGCGTAATTGCGCCCAGAGCCGCTCATTAATCGGTGCCGCTCTGCACAACTTCACAAGGTGAAGAACCTTGAGCGCAGATGTTGCGTTTCTAATTCCTCCCGGGACTCGTTCGGGGGAGCGCGGCGTTCCCCCGGCGAACGCACGCACGCACCCGCTCGCATCGCCGCTTCTCATGTGCGGCCAAGGCGCAATCCGGGGAGGGGGGGGGGGGGCGACGCGCGATCGTTTGATCGCAATCAAATCAACCTAAAATTGAATGATCCCGGCTCATGCTTCTAATTAGGCGCCTGGGAGCGGCGCTCGCTTCCGCAGACCGCAGCGTTTAGGCCGCGCGTCATGTGATGCCGAACAAATTGCTCTGCTAAAACCAAAAGCTGCAGAAATCCCGGGATTAAGGAGGACGGGGCACAGACGGGCTCGTGTTCCCGAGAGGAAACGCGGCATTATGGGATTGGTTTAAAGGGCGGGCAATTACCTCCACCGTCCAATCAGAGCCGCTAATTAATACCCCACATAGGGTGTAAAAATAGAAAGATTCACCCTCCTGTCCAATCACAGCCATTGCTTTATACCCAAGATAAGATCTAAAAATAGACTAAATCACCCTGCTGTCCAATCACAGCCATTGCTTTATACCCAAGATAAGATCTAAAAATAGAATGATTCACCCTGCTGTCCAATCAAAGCCATTGGTTTATACCCAAGATATAATCTAAAAATAGACTAATTCACCCTGCTGTCCAATCAGAGCTGCCGCTTTATACCATTGATGTGGTCTATATTTAGAATGATTCAATCTGCTGTCCAATCAAAGCCATTGCTTTATACCCAAGATATGATCTAAAAATAGAATGATTCAATCTGCTGTCCAATCAGAGCTGCCGCTTTATACCATTGATATGGTCTATATATAGAATGATTCAATCTGCTGTCCAATCAGAGCTGCCGCTTTATACCATTGATATGGTCTATATATAGAATGATTCAATCTGCTGTCCAATCAGAGCTGCCGCTTTATACCCAAGATATGATCTAAAAATAGAATGATTCAATCTGCTGTCCAATCAGAGCTGCCGCTTTATACCCAAGATATGATCTAAAAATAGAATGATTCAATCTGCTGTCCAATCAGAGCTGCCGCTTTATACCATTGATATGGTCTATGTATAGAATGATTCACCCCGCTGTCCAATCAGAGCTGCAGCTTTATACCCAAGATATGATCTAAAAATAGACTAATTCACCCCGCTGTCCAATCAGAGCTGCTAATTAATAACCTAGATATGATCTAAATATAGAATGATTCAATCTGCTGTCCAATCACAGCTGCCGATTTATACCATTGACATGGTCTATATATAGAAAGATTCACCCTGCTGTCCAATCACAGCCATTGCTTTTAATTCAAGATATGATCTAAAAATAAACCAATTCACCCTGCTGTCCAATCACAGCCATTGCTTTATACCCAAGATATGATCTAAATATAGAATGATTCAATCTGCCGTCCAATCAGAGCTGTCGCTTTATACCATTGATATGGTCTATATATAGAATGATTCAATCTGCTGTCCAATCAGAGCCATTGCTTTATACCCAAGATAAGATCTAAAAATAGACTAATTCACCCTGCTGTCCAATCAGAGCTGCTATTTAATAACACAGAAATGATCTAAAAATAGAATGATCCAATATGCTGTCCAATCAGAGCTGCCGCTCTAAATATAGAATGATTCAATGCTTTAATATAGCGCCATTTACCCCATCCAGAGCCTCCGCTTTATACCCCAGGTAAATGCCTCTATATTTAGACTTGTATCTAAATATAGAGCTATTTACCCCACTTACCCCTACTAAATATAGAATTTTCAGGAAGCCATTACTTTGAAGTGATACATTGTTTCAGTGGTGGTATTACTGGACAAGAAGTCACCTGTGTACCCAGCAATATCGCCCCCCGATATCACAGCTGCTTTATTGGTGGTATTACTGGACAGGAAGTCACCTGTGTACCCAGCAATATCGCCCCCCGATATCACAGCTGTTTTATTGGTGGTATTACTGGACAGGAAGTCACCTGTGTACCCAGCAATATCGCCCCCCGATATCACAGCTGCTTTATTGGTGGTATTACTGGACAGGAAGTCACCTGTGTACCCGGAAATATTGCCCCCCGATATCACAGCTGCTTTATTGGTGGTATTACTGGACAGGAAGTCACCTGTGTACCCAGCAATATCGCCCCCCGATATCACAGCTGTTTTATTGGTGTTATTACTGGACAGAAAGTCAACTGTGTCCCCGGAAATATCGCCCCCCGATATCACAGCTTCACCTTTAGATGTTATATTAAGCTTTTTTTTCTTTTGTTATGGTGCATATATGCCCATTGTATGATTGCGCACACATAGGAATGTTTCCTCCTCCATTAACCCAACTATTTAGGCGTTATGAAGCCGATTTGTCGGATAAGTCGGTGGACGTCGATCTGCGCTGATTATTTCTGACATATAACCCCGCTTTCACGTCAAAGTTCAGTTGAACCATTTGGGTGGCTGATTCTGGTGACGTCACGGCGGCAGAGGCGAGGGGGGAGCGCGGCGCGTCATGCGATACCTCCGGAGGAGCGGGGGGGGGGGCTGTGCGTCAGCGCGCGCGGCGCAGGGTCTCCTGCTGATTTGCAGGGGCGCGGAGTCGCCCGATGTTATTTTAGCTGCGGATGATGATGGCGGCGGGCGCTCTAATCAGCGGCAGAGGAGCCCCACGGGCAGCGCGGGACGCAATCAGCGGCGTCGGGGGGGGCAGAAAAAGGCGCGCTCTGTGCTTGGATGGGGAGGCGTGCTGCGCGGGGCGCTGCTCGGGTTTCCTGCTGAGAATTAAAGGGGAACTCCGGGGGGGGGGAGAGCGCAGAGAAGAAGAGCTTACGGGAAGCTGGAAACAGGTAAATGGGTCTATATTAAGGGCCTTATTCATGAAGGGATAGCGCCAGGTAGCGCCTTGTAAATGACAGGTAGCGACAGGTGAACGCCGGACACGGCAGCAATTACATAATTATGAAGCAGATTCTGTTTAGCGACTGGGATAACGCCATGTAGCGTCCGATTCATCATTATCCCAGGCTCAGCGTACAGCGTCGGTGTTCAGCCTTGCAGAGCGACACGTCTTACCTGTCGCTACCTGTCGCTCTCCCATACATTTCTATGGATGTTCTTTTATTTCTCTTTAAACAGGGTTTTTATTAATATATTTTTTTTTAATTCTTAAATAATGTTGTGACCTCTCCTGGCCTAGAAAAGGCCGTTATTGATTTTTTTTTCATGTTTTATATATTTATTGACATTACAGGTCTGTCATTAATGTGTTCATGTCACAATGTTATTACACTGTAATCCCATATGTTTTCGCTTGGTTACTGGTGGATACATGTTAAAAAACAGCCTTTAATCACACCGCCTCCGGCACTCTGGGCCACAGCGAAACATTTTTGATGAATATGGTGTGAGTCGGTCGCACTGACCAATCGCTAACATTCGCTCCCATACAGCGCTGTACTGGTCATATAGCGACTCCCCACAATGTATTCATCATTGCTGCCCAGCAACTGAGTCGCTCTGAACTAGCGAACCACGGCCGAGCACAGCGACTACTAGCAGGCGCTCTGAAAATGCCACTACAGACGCTCATCTGTAGCTACCTGGCGCTAATAATGAATCAGACTGTATCTAAATATAGAGCTATTTACCCCACTGTCCAATCTGAGCCTAAATATTGTTCAGTGGCCTAACTGAATATGACGGGGCCCCGATGCTTTCTTTGTTTATTTTTCTACCCTTCCTTACTTACTTCACTCCTGTTATTTTTCTTGTTTCTTTATTTCCTTACTTTTCTTTCTGTTTATTTATAAAGCGCTGTGAAATCCTGCAGCACTTCTTTTCCATTACTTTTCTATTATTACTTTATAAACAAAACATTTCTAATAATAATAATTTTCCTTTTCTTTTCTTTTATTTCTTCTCTTCTTGCTTGTTTCGCTTCTTCTCTGTTTTTTATTATATTACCTGCTGCACTTCCTTTCCGTTCTTTCCCTTTATTACCTGACGTCTGGTGAATTGAGCAATAGCGCTAATTTGCCGGTGACCTGCACATGAGCAGTTGGATTGGCGGAAGGCGAGTGCTTACCGTTGATCCCGGGACTTTTACACAGAGAGGCATCCCAAACTGCCACGCCCCTCTGGAGAGGGATAACAACTTTCTTTTCTTTTTTTTTTCTTTTTTTCGCCTTTTCATTTCCTTCCTGTTATTATTTTTATTATTGTTATATTATAAAGCACCATTATCTTCTGTGGTGCTTCCCTTCACTTTTTTTTTTTTTTAATTTCCCCCTCTCCCTTTTTTACTTTCTCATTTTAGGTTTCCTTTCTTTTTCTTTTCTGCTCCTTACTATATATACTATATATATATAAATATATATATATATATATATATATATATATATATATATATATATATATATATATTTATTTAAAATAAAAATTATTATATTTATAATTTTCTATGCTTCCTTTCCATCACTTTTCCATCCTTCCACTTTCATTGTTTTCACTTTTACATCCTTTCCTTATCTTTAATTTGTCTTTAATTTGTTGCCCTAATTTATTTATTTTTCCCTTCATTTTATCATTTGCATTACTATTTGTTTACATTGTGCCATTGTGTTCTGTGGTGCTTCCCTTTTTTCCATTCTTATTTTAAGTTTTCCGCTTCCTTTCTTTTCTCTTTCTTTTCCTTTCTTTCTTTTCTGCTCCTTTGCACTTTTCTATCCTTCCTCTCCATCACTTTTTCACATTCTTCCTTCATCGCTTCCTTATCTTAATTTTTTTTCTTTTATTAAATTTATAGCTCTAATTGTTTGTGCCTTCCTTTTATTATTTTTTATAATAAGATTTATTTATTATTCCTTTTATTATTTTCATTACTTTGTGCCATTTTGTTCTGTGGTGCTTCCCTTCGCTTTTTTTTTTTTTTTTTTTTAATTTCTTGCTCTCTCTTTTTTTCCTTTCTTATTTTAGTTTTTGCTCTTCTTTTCGTTTCTTTCTTTTTTGATTTGATAATTTTTTTTTTTATAATTTTCTATCCTTCCTTTCATTCACTTCTACTTCCTTCATCCTTTCCTTGTCTTTTATTTAATTTGTTGTCCTTATTTTTCTTTTTCCTTCCTTTTATTATTTGTATTACTATTTGCTTATATAGCGCCATTGTGTTCTGTGACGCTTCTTTTCCTTTCCTTTTTGATTTTATATATTTTTTTTTATAATTTTCTATCCTTCCTTTCATTCACTTCTACTTCCTTCACCCTTTCCTTGTCTTTTATTTAATTTGTTGTCCTTATTTTTCTTTTTCCTTCCTTTTATTATTTGTATTACTATTTGCTTATATAGCGCCATTGTGTTCTGTGACGCTTCTTTTCCTTTCCTTTTTGATTTTATATATTTTTTTTTATAATTTTCTATCCTTCCTTTCATTCACTTCTACTTCCTTCACCCTTCCCTTGTCTTTTATTTAATTTGTTGTCCTTATTTTTCTTTTTTCCTTCCTTTTATTATTTGTATTACTATTTGCTTATATAGCGCCATTGTGTTCTGTGACGCTTCTTTTCCTTTCTTTTTTGATTTTATAATTTTCTATCCTTCCTTTCATTCACTTCTACTTCCTTCATCCTTTCCTTGTCTTTTATTTAATTTGTTGTCCTTATTTTTCTTTTTTCCTTCCTTTTATTATTTGTATTCCTATTTGCTTATATAGCGCCATTGTGTTCTGTGACGCTTCTTTTCCTTTTTTACCTAAAGTGTAACAAAACCAGGTAATGTGACTTTCCCGTTCCCCTGGATACCGAGTTGGGATGCCCCCCACTGCGTGGAACCCCTTAGAACGCCGCTTTCCACTCACCCATGCACAAGCTCTCATCCAATCAGAGCAGTCCGCTGTGACTATGTCATTGGGCAAACGGCTCTCATTGGCTAGAATGGAGAGAGCATCTGATTGGCTGGGACAGGAGCACGTGCTGGGGATCGCACGCTCCCCATTGATATCAATGTTTGGAGAGTCACAAACTAATAAAGGGAATAAAGGATCTTAATTATGAGGAAAGATTAGGAGAATTATATCTGTTTAGTCTTGAGAGGAGACAAATGAGGGGGAAATGATTAACTTGTATAAATATATAAATGGCCCATAAAATAAAAGTGGGAGAAACACTATTTCATGTAAAATCCTCTATAAAGACAAAGGGGAGCGCTGCCTTCCATTGGAAAAAAAGAAATTTAGTCTCCGGAGGCGACAATCGTTCTTTACCATAAGAACTATAACAGGCCGATTCATTAATAGCGCCAGGTAGCGACAGATGAGCGCCAGTAGCGTTATTTTCACAGCGCCCGCTAGTATTCGCCGTGCTTGGCCGTTGTTCGGCTGTTGACAGCGACTCAGTCGGTGTGCGGTAATGTTGAATACGGGGTTAGGAGTCGCTGTTTGACAGGTTCCGCGCTGTATGGGAGCGCATGACAGCGAACGGCCATAGCGAACGGCTCCCACCATATTCATTAACAAATCACGCTCAAAAAATTCTGGCGCTGTGAAATGCTTGTTTAAACCCCAGAGCGATGGCGGCGATGGGTTAAAAGTAGTTTTTTAACCCCCAAACAACCATATTTTTAGAAGAAAAAAAAACAAGTTTTTCTAAACATTTTGTAATATGAATACATTAATATCAGACCTGTAATATCAATTCTGCACAAATTTTTTTTTTTTTTTTTTTTACCTTAAAAAAAATATCTAACATTGCAGAAGTGGTGACAGAATTTTTGACATTTAAAAAAAAAAAAAAAAAAAAAATTAATAGCAATTAATTATGAATATTTAAAGATTGTTCCATTGAAATGCATTGGAGAGCGCCAGGTAGCGAGAGGTCATACCTGTCGCTGTTCAAGGTCGCTCGCTGGCGCTGTGGGGTGAGGCTGGAATAATGATGAATGAGTCGCTATCTGGCGCTCTGTCAGGATCGGCTTGATAAATGTGTGATTGCGGAGGGGAGCCGGCGTTCTCGTGGCGGTGAGCGTCATTACCGTTCGCTCACCATTCGCTACCTGGCGCTATCCCTTGTTAAATAAGGGCCTAAATCTATGGAATGGCCTCCCACAGAAGCTTGTTACAGCATCAACCGCTGACAGCTTCAAAAAAAGGATGAGACGCTTATTTAGAAGACAATAACATTAACAGTTACTATTAGCTGCTATTAGTATAATAAAATAAATAAATAAATAGCTTCCCCTATAAGATAAAAGATTACTTCCCCGACCCCAACACCCTTGGTTGAACTTGACTTGAACAGGCTGAATCATCACTAACGCCAGGTAGCGACAGATAAGCGCCTGTAGCGGCATTTTCAGAGCGCCCGCTAGTAGTCGCTGTGCTCGGCCGTGGATCGCTAGTTCTTAGCGAATCAGTCACTGTTCAGCAATGATGAATACATTGTGACGAGTCGCTATTTGACCAGTACAGCGCTGTATGGGAGCGCATGTTAGCGACTGGTCATAGCGACCGACTCACAACATATTCAGCAAAAAAAACAGCCTCACAAATCTCTGGCGCTGAAAAATGCTTCTCTGAAGCCCAGAGCGCAGGAGGCGGTGTGATTAAAGTCTGTTTTTCAGCATCTATCCACCAGTAACAAAGCGAAAACATATGGAATTACATTGTAGCAACATTGTAACATGAACACTTTAATGGCAGAGCTGTGATGTCATTTCTGAGGAAATATATAAAAAATGAAAAAAAAAATTAAAAAATGGCTTTTCTAGGCCAGAAGAGGTCACAACATTATATGAGAATTAAAAAAAAAATAAATAAAAACCCTGTTTAAAGATAAATAAAAGAACGTCCATTGAAATGTATGGGAGAGCGACAGGTAGCGAGAGGTCATACGTGGCGCTGTGCAAGGCTGAACGCCGGTGCTGTTCGCTGAGGCTGGGATAATGATGAATCGGACGCTACATGGCGCTATCCCAGTCGCTTAACAGAATCGGCTTCATAAATGTGTAATTGCTGCCGTGTCCGGCGTTCACCTGTCGCTACCTGTCATTCACAAGGCGCTACCTGGCGCTATCCCTTCATGAATAAGGGCCATAGTCGCAGTAGACTGCTCTGATTGGACGAGAGTCAGCGAATGCACCAAAGCGGGTTCAAGGGAGTTTCACACAAAAATCGGGATCACCGGGAAGCGTCAGCCTTGTGTGAATGGGGCTCGAGGCTGCGGCTTCCGGTCACCGCCGCGGGGGCGAGGAGGCCGCATTGTCGGCTTATTAGTGTTATTAGTGGAGGAGGATTTACTGAGAAAACAAAGGATCTCGGTGGCTCAGCGACCCCATTGTTAGAGGGGCCCCGAGATGGGCCCTGTGTGGGGCCGGCTGTTATTTCTGTATGTTGGGAAAGCAAGAGGGATTATTCCTCACATTATAAGAGAGATTATTACTCACATAAGGGGGATTATTCCTCACATTATAAGAGAGATTATTACTCACATAAGAGGGATTATTCCTCATAAATCCCAGGAACAAATCACAACAATAGAGCCAAAGCCGGAGACAGGAGAAGCCACCAGGCAACTTAAAGGGTCACTCCGTACGGTAAGGGGAGAGCCATATTCACTGTGACGTCACCGCTCTCTAGTGATTGGATAGGAGGCATTATCAGTGATGTCACCGCTCTCTAGTGATTGGATAGGAGGCATTATCAGTGATGTCACCGCTCTCTAGTGATTGGATAGGAGGCATTATCAGTGATGTCACCGCTCTCTAGTGATTGGATAGGCGGCATTATCAGTGATGTCACCGCTCTCTAGTGATTGGATAGGAGGCATTCTCAGTGATGTCACCGCTCTCTAGTGATTGGATAGGAGGCATTCTCAGTGATGTCACCGCTCTCTAGTGATTGGATAGGCGGCATTCTCAGTGATGTCACTGCTCTCTAGTGATTGGATAGGAGGCATTCTTAGTGATGTCACGGCTCTCTGGTGATTGGATAGGAGGCATTCTCAGTGATGTCACCGCTCTCTAGTGATTGGATAAGAGGCATTCTCAGTGATGTCACCGCTCTCTAGTGATTGGATAGGAGGCATTCTCAGTGATGTCATCTCTCTCTAGTGATTGGATAGGAGGCATTCTCAGTGACGTCACCGCTCTCTAGTGATTGGATAGGCGGCATTCTCAGTGACGTCACCGCTCTCTAGTGATTGGATAGGAGACATTCTCAGTGATGTCACTGGTCCCTAGTGATTGGATAGGAGGCATTCTCAGTGATGTCACTGGTCTCTAGTGATTGGATAGGCAGCATTCTCAGTGATGTCACTGGTCCCTAGTGATTGGATAGGAGGCATTCTCAGTGATGTCACTGGTCTCTAGTGATTGGATAGGAGGCATTCTCAGTGATGTCACTGGTCTCTAGTGATTGGATAGGCAGCATTCTCAGTGATGTCACTGGTCTCTAGTGATTGGATAGGAGGCATTCTCAGTGATGTCACCGCTCTTTAGTGATTGGATAGGAGGCATTCTCAGTGATGTCACTGGTCTCTAGTGATTGGATAGGCAGCATTCTCAGTGATGTCACTGGTCTCTAGTGATTGGATAGGAGGCATTCTCAGTGATGTCACTGGTCTCTAGTGATTGGATAGGAGGCATTCTCAGTGATGTCACCGCTCTCTAGTGATTGGATAGGCAGCATTCTCAGTGATGTCACTGCTCTCTAGTGATTGGATAGGCGGCATTCTCAGTGATGTCACTGGTCTCTAGTGATTGGATAGGCAGCATTCTCAGTGATGTCACTGGTCTCTAGTGATTGGATAGGCGGCATTCTCAGTGATGTCACTGGTCTCTAGTGATTGGATAGGAGGCATTCTCAGTGATGTCACCGCTCTCTAGTGATTGGATAGGCAGCATTCTCAGTGATGTCACTGGTCTCTAGTGATTGGATAGGCAGCATTCTCAGTGATGTCACTGGTCTCTAGTGATTGGATAGGAGGCATTCTCAGTGATGTCACTGGTCTCTAGTGATTGGATAGGAGGCATTCTCAGTGATGTCACCGCTCTCTAGTGATTGGATAGGCAGCATTCTCAGTGATGTCACTGGTCTCTAGTGATTGGATAGGAGGCATTCTCAGTGATGTCACCGCTCTCTAGTGATTGGATAGGCAGCATTCTCAGTGATGTCACTGGTCTCTAGTGATTGGATAGGAGGCATTCTCAGTGATGTCACTGGTCTCTAGTGATTGGATAGGCAGCATTCTCAGTGATGTCACTGGTCTCTAGTGATTGGATAGGAGGCATTCTCAGTGATGTCACTGGTCTCTAGTGATTGGATAGGAGGCATTCTCAGTGATGTCACCGCTCTCTAGTGATTGGATAGGCAGCATTCTCAGTGATGTCACTGGTCTCTAGTGATTGGATAGGAGGCATTCTCAGTGATGTCACCGCTCTCTAGTGATTGGATAAGCGGCATTCTCAGTGATGTCACCGATCTCTAGTGATTGGATAGGAGGCATTCTCAGTGATGTCACCGCTCTTTAGTGATTGGATAGGAGGCATTCTCAGTGATGTCACCGCTCTCTAGTGATTGGATAGGAGGCATTCTCAGTGATGTCACCGCTCTCTAGTGATTGGATAGGAGGCATTCTCAGTGATGTCACCGCTCTCTAGTGATTGGATAGGAGGCATTCTCTGTGATGTCACCGCTCTCTAGTGATTGGATAGGAGGCATTCTCAGTGATGTCCCCGCTCTCTAGTGATTGGATAGGCAGCATTATCAGTGATGTCACCACTCTCTAGTGATTGGATAGGCGGCATTCTCAGTGACGTCACCGCTCTCTAGTGATTGGATAGGAGGCATTCTCAGTGATGTCACCGCTCTCTAGTGATTGGATAGGAGGCATTCTCAGTGATGTCCCCGCTCTCTAGTGATTGGATAGGCGGCATTATCAGTGATGTCACCACTCTCTAGTGATTGGAGAGGAGGCATTCTCAGTGATGTCACCGCTCTCTAGTGATTGGATAGGCGGCATTCTCAGTGACGTCACCGCTCTCTAGTGATTGGATAGGAGGCATTCTCAGTGATGTCACCGCTCTCTAGTGATTGGATAGGAGGCATTCTCAGTGATGTCCCCGCTCTCTAGTGATTGGATAGGCAGCATTCTCAGTGATGTCACTGCTCTCTAGTGATTGGATAGGAGGCATTCTCAGTGATGTCACCGCTCTCTAGTGATTGGATAGGCAGCATTCTCAGTGATGTCACTGGTCTCTAGTGATTGGATAGGAGGCATTCTCAGTGATGTCACCGCTCTCTAGTGATTGGATAAGCAGCATTCTCAGTGATGTCACCGATCTCTAGTGATTTGATAGGAGGCATTCTCAGTGATGTCACCGCTCTCTAGTGATTGGATAGGAGGCATTCTCAGTGATGTCACCGCTCTCTAGTGATTGGATAGGAGGCATTCTCAGTGATGTCACTGCTCTCTAGTGATTGGATAGGAGGCATTCTCAGTGATGTCACCGCTCTCTAGTGATTGGATAAGCAGCATTCTCAGTGATGTCACCGATCTCTAGTGATTTGATAGGAGGCATTCTCAGTGATGTCACCGCTCTCTAGTGATTGGATAGGAGGCATTCTCAGTGATGTCACCGCTCTCTAGTGATTGGATAGGAGGCATTCTCAGTGATGTCACCGCTCTCTAGTGATTGGATAAGCAGCATTCTCAGTGATGTCACCGATCTCTAGTGATTTGATAGGAGGCATTCTCAGTGATGTCACCGCTCTCTAGTGATTGGATAGGAGGCATTCTCAGTGATGTCACCGCTCTCTAGTGATTGGATAGGAGGCATTCTCAGTGATGTCACCGCTCTCTAGTGATTGGATAGGAGGCATTCTCAGTGATGTCACCGCTCTCTAGTGATTGGATAGGAGGCATTCTCTGTGATGTCACCGCTCTCTAGTGATTGGATAGGAGGCATTCTCAGTGATGTCACTGCTCTCTAGTGATTGGATAGGAGGCATTCTCAGTGATGTCACTGCTCTCTAGTGATTGGATAGGAGACATTCTCAGTGATGTCACTGCTCTCTAGTGATTGGATAGGAGGCATTCTCAGTGATGTCACTGCTCTCTAGTGATTGGATAGGAGGCATTCTCAGTGATGTCACTGCTCTCTAGTGATTGGATAGGAGGCATTCTCAGTGATGTCACCGCTCTCTAGTGATTGGATAGGCGGCATTCTCAGTGATGTCACCGCTCTCTAGTGATTGGATAGGAGGAATTCTCAGTGATGTCAACGCTCTCTAGTGATTGGATAAGCGGCATTCTCAGTGATGTCACCGCTCTCTAGTGATTGGATAGGAGGCATTCTCAGTGATGTCACTGCTCTCTAGTGATTGGATAGGAGGCATTCTCAGTGATGTCACCGCTCTCTAGTGATTGGATAGGAGACATTCTCAGTGATGTCACAGCTCTCTAGTGATTGGATATGCGGCATTCTCAGTGATGTCACCGCTCTCTAGTGATTGGATAGGCTGCATTCTCAGTGATGTCACTGGTCTCTAGTGATTGGATAGGAGGCATTCTCAGTGATGTCACCGCTCTCTAGTGATTGGATAGGAGGCATTCTCAGTGATGTCACCGCTCTCTAGTGATTGGATAGGAGGCATTCTCAGTGATGTCACCGCTCTTTAGTGATTGGATAGGAGACATTCTCAGTGATGTCACAGCTCTCTAGTGATTGGATATGCGGCATTCTCAGTGATGTCACCGCTCTCTAGTGATTGGATAGGAGACATTCTCAGTGATGTCACAGCTCTCTAGTGATTGGATATGCGGCATTCTCAGTGATGTCACCGCTCTCTAGTGATTGGATAGGCTGCATTCTCAGTGATGTCACTGGTCTCTAGTGATTGGATAGAAGGCATTCTCAGTGATGTCACCGCTCTCTAGTGATTGGATAGGCGGCATTCTCAGTGATGTCACCGCTCTCTAGTGATTGGATAGGAGGCATTCTCAGTGATGTCACCGCTCTCTAGTGATTGGATTGGAGGCATTCTCAGTGATGTCACCGCTCTCTAGTGATTGGATAAGCGGCATTCTCAGTGATGTCACCGCTCTCTAGTGATTGGATAGGAGGCATTCTCAGTGATGTCACCGCTCTTTAGTGATTGGATAGGAGGCATTCTCAGTGATGTCACCGCTCTCTAGTGATTGGATAGGAGGCATTCTCAGTGATGTCACCGCTCTCTAGTGATTGGATAGGAGGCATTCTCAGTGATGTCAACGCTCTCTAGTGATTGGATAGGAGGCATTCTCAGTGATGTCACTGGTCTCTAGTGATTGGATAGGAGGCATTCTCAGTGATGTCACCGCTCTCTAGTGATTGGATAGGAGGCATTCTCAGTGATGTCACCGCTCTCTAGTGATTGGATAGGAGGCATTCTCAGTGATGTCACCGCTCTCTAGTGATTGGATAGGAGGCATTCTCAGTGATGTCACAGCTCTCTAGTGATTGGATAGGAGGCATTCTCAGTGATGTCACTGGTCTCTAGTGATTGGATAGGAGGCATTCTCAGTGATGTCACCGCTCTCTAGTGATTGGATAGGAGGCATTCTCAGTGATGTCACCGCTCCTTAGTGATTGGATAGGAGGCATTCTCAGTGATGTCACCGCTCTCTAGTGATTGGATAGGAGGCATTCTCAGTGATGTCACTGCTCTCTAGTGATTGGATAGGCGGCATTCTCAGTGATGTCACCGCTCTCTAGTGATTGGATAGGAGGCATTCTCAGTGATGTCATGGCTCTCTAGTGATTGGATAGGCGGCATTCTCAGTGATGTTACCGCTCTCTAGTGATTGGATAGGAGGCATTCTCAGTGATGTCACCGCTCTCTAGTGATTGGATAGGAGGCATTCTCAGTGATGTCATGGCTCTCTAGTGATTGGATAGGCGGCATTCTCAGTGATGTCACCGCTCTCTAGTGATTGGATAGGCGGCATTCTCAGTGATGTCACCGCTCTCTAGTGATCGGATAGGAGGCATTCTCAGTGATGTCACTGGTCTCTAGTGATTGGATAGGAGGCATTCTCAGTGATGTCATGGCTCTCTAGTGATTGGATAGGCGGCATTCTCAGTGATGTCACCGCTCTCTAGTGATTGGATAGGAGGCATTCTCAGTGATGTCACTGCTCTCTAGTGATTGGATAGGAGGCATTCTCAGTGATGTCACTGCTCTCTAGTGATTGGATAGGCGGCATTCTCAGTGATGTCACCGCTCTCTAGTGATTGGATAGGAGGCATTCTCAGTGATGTCACCGCTCTTTAGTGATTGGATAGGAGGCATTCTCAGTGATGTCACTGCTCTCTAGTGATTGGATAGGAGGCATTCTCAGTGATGTCACCGCTCTCTAGTGATTGGATAGGAGGCATTCTCAGTGATGTCACCGCTCTTTAGTGATTGGATAGGAGGCATTCTCAGTGATGTCACTGCTCTCTAGTGATTGGATAGGAGGCATTCTCAGTGATGTCACTGCTCTCTAGTGATTGGATAGGAGGCATTCTCAGTGATGTCCCTGCTCTCTAGTGATTGGATAGGAGGCATTCTCAGTGATGTCACTGCTCTCTAGTGATTGGATAGGAGGCATTCTCAGTGATGTCACCACTCTCTAGTGATTGGATAGGAGACATTCTCAGTGATGTCACCGCTCTCTAGTGATTGGCTAGGAGGCATTCTCAGTGATGTCACGGCTCTCTAGTGATTGGATAGGAGGCATTCTCAGTGATGTCACAGCTCTCTAGTGATTGGATAGGAGGCATTCTCAGTGATGTCACCGCTCTCTAGTGATTGGATAGGAGGCATTCTCAGTGATGTCACCGCTCTCTAGTGATTGGATAGGAGGCATTCTCAGTGATGTCACAGCTCTCTAGTTATAGGATAGGCGGCATTCTCAGTGATGTCACCGCTCTCTAGTGATTGGATAGGAGGCATTCTCAGTGATGTCACCGCTCTCTAGTGATTGGATAGGAGGCATTCTCAGTGATGTCACCGCTCTCTAGTGATTGGATAGGAGGCATTCTCAGTGATGTCACCGCTCTCTAGTGATTGGATAGGAGGCATTCTCAGTGATGTCACTGCTCTCTAGTGATTGGATAGGAGGCATTCTCAGTGATGTCACCGCTCTCTAGTGATTGGATAGGCGGCATTCTCAGTGATGTCACAGCTCTCTAGTGATTGGATAGGAGACATTCTCATTGATGTCACTGCTCTCTAGTGATTGGATAGGAGGCATTCTTAGTGATGTCACCGCTCTCTAGTGATTGGATAGGAGGCATTCTTAGTGATGTCACCGCTCTCTGGTGATTGGATAGGAGACATTCTCAGTGATGTCACCGCTCTCTAGTGATCGGATAGGAGGCATTCTCAGTGATGTCACCGCTCTCTAGTGATTGGATAGGCGGCATTCTCAGTGATGTCACCGCTCTCTAGTGATTGGATAGGAGGCATTCTCAGTGATGTCACCGCTCTCTAGTGATTGGATAGGAGGCATTCTCAGTGATGTCACCGCTCTCTAGTGATTGGATAGGCGGCATTCTCAGTGATGTCACTGCTCTCTAGTGATTGGATAGGAGGCATTCTTAGTGATGTCACGGCTCTCTGGTGATTGGATAGGAGGCATTCTCAGTGATGTCACCGCTCTCTAGTGATTGGATAAGAGGCATTCTCAGTGATGTCACCGCTCTCTAGTGATTGGATAGGAGGCATTCTCAGTGATGTCATCTCTCTCTAGTGATTGGATAGGAGACATTCTCAGTGATGTCACTGCTCTCTAGTGATTGGATAGGCGGCATTCTCAGTGACGTCACCGCTCTCTAGTGATTGGATAGGCAGCATTCTCAGTGATGTCACTGGTCCCTAGTGATTGGATAGGAGGCATTCTCAGTGATGTCACTGGTCTCTAGTGATTGGATAGGAGGCATTCTCAGTGATGTCACTGGTCTCTAGTGATTGGATAGGAGGCATTCTCAGTGATGTCACTGGTCTCTAGTGATTGGATAGGAGGCATTCTCAGTGATGTCACCGCTCTTTAGTGATTGGATAGGAGGCATTCTCAGTGATGTCACTGGTCTCTAGTGATTGGATAGGCAGCATTCTCAGTGATGTCACTGGTCTCTAGTGATTGGATAGGAGGCATTCTCAGTGATGTCACTGGTCTCTAGTGATTGGATAGGAGGCATTCTCAGTGATGTCACCGCTCTCTAGTGATTGGATAGGCAGCATTCTCAGTGATGTCACTGCTCTCTAGTGATTGGATAGGCGGCATTCTCAGTGATGTCACTGGTCTCTAGTGATTGGATAGGCAGCATTCTCAGTGATGTCACTGGTCTCTAGTGATTGGATAGGAGGCATTCTCAGTGATGTCACCGCTCTCTAGTGATTGGATAGGCAGCATTCTCAGTGATGTCACTGGTCTCTAGTGATTGGATAGGAGGCATTCTCAGTGATGTCACTGGTCTCTAGTGATTGGATAGGAGGCATTCTCAGTGATGTCACTGGTCTCTAGTGATTGGATAGGAGGCATTCTCAGTGATGTCACTGGTCTCTAGTGATTGGATAGGAGGCATTCTCAGTGATGTCACCGCTCTCTAGTGATTGGATAGGCAGCATTCTCAGTGATGTCACTGGTCTCTAGTGATTGGATAGGAGGCATTCTCAGTGATGTCACCGCTCTCTAGTGATTGGATAGGCAGCATTCTCAGTGATGTCACTGGTCTCTAGTGATTGGATAGGAGGCATTCTCAGTGATGTCACTGGTCTCTAGTGATTGGATAGGCAGCATTCTCAGTGATGTCACTGGTCTCTAGTGATTGGATAGGAGGCATTCTCAGTGATGTCACTGGTCTCTAGTGATTGGATAGGAGGCATTCTCAGTGATGTCACCGCTCTCTAGTGATTGGATAGGCAGTATTCTCAGTGATGTCACTGGTCTCTAGTGATTGGATAGGAGGCATTCTCAGTGATGTCACCGCTCTCTAGTGATTGGATAAGCGGCATTCTCAGTGATGTCACCGATCTCTAGTGATTGGATAGGAGGCATTCTCAGTGATGTCACCGCTCTTTAGTGATTGGATAGGCGGCATTCTCAGTGATGTCACCGCTCTCTAGTGATTGGATAGGAGGAATTCTCAGTGATGTCAACGCTCTCTAGTGATTGGATAAGCGGCATTCTCAGTGATGTCACCGCTCTCTAGTGATTGGATAGGAGGCATTCTCAGTGATGTCACTGCTCTCTAGTGATTGGATAGGAGGCATTCTCAGTGATGTCACCGCTCTCTAGTGATTGGATAGGAGACATTCTCAGTGATGTCACAGCTCTCTAGTGATTGGATATGCGGCATTCTCAGTGATGTCACCGCTCTCTAGTGATTGGATAGGCTGCATTCTCAGTGATGTCACTGGTCTCTAGTGATTGGATAGGAGGCATTCTCAGTGATGTCACCGCTCTCTAGTGATTGGATAGGAGGCATTCTCAGTGATGTCACCGCTCTTTAGTGATTGGATAGGAGACATTCTCAGTGATGTCACTGGTCTCTAGTGATTGGATAGGCTGCATTCTCAGTGATGTCACTGGTCTCTAGTGATTGGATAGGAGGCATTCTCAGTGATGTCACCGCTCTCTAGTGATTGGATAGGAGGCATTCTCAGTGATGTCACCGCTCTTTAGTGATTGGATAGGAGACATTCTCAGTGATGTCACAGCTCTCTAGTGATTGGATATGCGCCATTCTCAGTGATGTCACCGCTCTCTAGTGATTGGATAGGCTGCATTCTCAGTGATGTCACCGCTCTCTAGTGATTGGATAGGAGACATTCTCAGTGATGTCACAGCTCTCTAGTGATTGGATATGCGGCATTCTCAGTGATGTCACCGCTCTCTAGTGATTGGATAGGCTGCATTCTCAGTGATGTCACTGGTCTCTAGTGATTGGATAGGAGGCATTCTCAGTGATGTCACCGCTCTCTAGTGATTGGATAGGCGGCATTCTCAGTGATGTCACCGCTCTCTAGTGATTGGATAGGAGGCATTCTCAGTGATGTCACCGCTCTCTAGTGATTGGATTGGAGGCATTCTCAGTGATGTCACCGCTCTCTAGTGATTGGATAAGCGGCATTCTCAGTGATGTCACAGCTCTCTAGTGATTGGATATGCGGCATTCTCAGTGATGTCACCGCTCTCTAGTGATTGGATAGGCTGCATTCTCAGTGATGTCACTGGTCTCTAGTGATTGGATAGGAGGCATTCTCAGTGATGTCACCGCTCTCTAGTGATTGGATAGGCAGCATTCTCAGTGATGTCACTGCTCTCTAGTGATTGGATAGGAGGCATTCTCAGTGATGTCACCGCTCTCTAGTGATTGGATAGGCAGCATTCTCAGTGATGTCACTGGTCTCTAGTGATTGGATAGGAGGCATTCTCAGTGATGTCACCGCTCTCTAGTGATTGGATAAGCAGCATTCTCAGTGATGTCACCGATCTCTAGTGATTTGATAGGAGGCATTCTCAGTGATGTCACCGCTCTCTAGTGATTGGATAGGAGGCATTCTCAGTGATGTCACCGCTCTCTAGTGATTGGATAGGAGGCATTCTCAGTGATGTCACTGCTCTCTAGTGATTGGATAGGAGGCATTCTCAGTGATGTCACCGCTCTCTAGTGATTGGATAAGCAGCATTCTCAGTGATGTCACCGATCTCTAGTGATTTGATAGGAGGCATTCTCAGTGATGTCACCGCTCTCTAGTGATTGGATAGGAGGCATTCTCAGTGATGTCACCGCTCTCTAGTGATTGGATAGGAGGCATTCTCAGTGATGTCACCGCTCTCTAGTGATTGGATAAGCAGCATTCTCAGTGATGTCACCGATCTCTAGTGATTTGATAGGAGGCATTCTCAGTGATGTCACCGCTCTCTAGTGATTGGATAGGAGGCATTCTCAGTGATGTCACCGCTCTCTAGTGATTGGATAGGAGGCATTCTCAGTGATGTCACCGCTCTCTAGTGATTGGATAGGAGGCATTCTCAGTGATGTCACCGCTCTCTAGTGATTGGATAGGAGGCATTCTCTGTGATGTCACCGCTCTCTAGTGATTGGATAGGAGGCATTCTCAGTGATGTCACTGCTCTCTAGTGATTGGATAGGAGGCATTCTCAGTGATGTCACTGCTCTCTAGTGATTGGATAGGAGACATTCTCAGTGATGTCACTGCTCTCTAGTGATTGGATAGGAGGCATTCTCAGTGATGTCACTGCTCTCTAGTGATTGGATAGGAGGCATTCTCAGTGATGTCACTGCTCTCTAGTGATTGGATAGGAGGCATTCTCAGTGATGTCACCGCTCTCTAGTGATTGGATAGGCGGCATTCTCAGTGATGTCACCGCTCTCTAGTGATTGGATAGGAGGAATTCTCAGTGATGTCAACGCTCTCTAGTGATTGGATAAGCGGCATTCTCAGTGATGTCACCGCTCTCTAGTGATTGGATAGGAGGCATTCTCAGTGATGTCACTGCTCTCTAGTGATTGGATAGGAGGCATTCTCAGTGATGTCACCGCTCTCTAGTGATTGGATAGGAGACATTCTCAGTGATGTCACAGCTCTCTAGTGATTGGATATGCGGCATTCTCAGTGATGTCACCGCTCTCTAGTGATTGGATAGGCTGCATTCTCAGTGATGTCACTGGTCTCTAGTGATTGGATAGGAGGCATTCTCAGTGATGTCACCGCTCTCTAGTGATTGGATAGGAGGCATTCTCAGTGATGTCACCGCTCTTTAGTGATTGGATAGGAGACATTCTCAGTGATGTCACAGCTCTCTAGTGATTGGATAGGCTGCATTCTCAGTGATGTCACTGGTCTCTAGTGATTGGATAGGAGGCATTCTCAGTGATGTCACCGCTCTCTAGTGATTGGATAGGAGGCATTCTCAGTGATGTCACCGCTCTCTAGTGATTGGATAGGAGGCATTCTCAGTGATGTCACCGCTCTTTAGTGATTGGATAGGAGACATTCTCAGTGATGTCACAGCTCTCTAGTGATTGGATATGCGGCATTCTCAGTGATGTCACCGCTCTCTAGTGATTGGATAGGAGACATTCTCAGTGATGTCACAGCTCTCTAGTGATTGGATATGCGGCATTCTCAGTGATGTCACCGCTCTCTAGTGATTGGATAGGCTGCATTCTCAGTGATGTCACTGGTCTCTAGTGATTGGATAGAAGGCATTCTCAGTGATGTCACCGCTCTCTAGTGATTGGATAGGCGGCATTCTCAGTGATGTCACCGCTCTCTAGTGATTGGATAGGAGGCATTCTCAGTGATGTCACCGCTCTCTAGTGATTGGATTGGAGGCATTCTCAGTGATGTCACCGCTCTCTAGTGATTGGATAAGCGGCATTCTCAGTGATGTCACCGCTCTCTAGTGATTGGATAGGAGGCATTCTCAGTGATGTCACCGCTCTTTAGTGATTGGATAGGAGGCATTCTCAGTGATGTCACCGCTCTCTAGTGATTGGATAGGAGGCATTCTCAGTGATGTCACCGCTCTCTAGTGATTGGATAGGAGGCATTCTCAGTGATGTCAACGCTCTCTAGTGATTGGATAGGAGGCATTCTCAGTGATGTCACTGGTCTCTAGTGATTGGATAGGAGGCATTCTCAGTGATGTCACCGCTCTCTAGTGATTGGATAGGAGGCATTCTCAGTGATGTCACCGCTCTCTAGTGATTGGATAGGAGGCATTCTCAGTGATGTCACCGCTCTCTAGTGATTGGATAGGAGGCATTCTCAGTGATGTCACAGCTCTCTAGTGATTGGATAGGAGGCATTCTCAGTGATGTCACTGGTCTCTAGTGATTGGATAGGAGGCATTCTCAGTGATGTCACCGCTCTCTAGTGATTGGATAGGAGGCATTCTCAGTGATGTCACCGCTCCTTAGTGATTGGATAGGAGGCATTCTCAGTGATGTCACCGCTCTCTAGTGATTGGATAGGAGGCATTCTCAGTGATGTCACTGCTCTCTAGTGATTGGATAGGCGGCATTCTCAGTGATGTCACCGCTCTCTAGTGATTGGATAGGAGGCATTCTCAGTGATGTCATGGCTCTCTAGTGATTGGATAGGCGGCATTCTCAGTGATGTTACCGCTCTCTAGTGATTGGATAGGAGGCATTCTCAGTGATGTCACCGCTCTCTAGTGATTGGATAGGAGGCATTCTCAGTGATGTCATGGCTCTCTAGTGATTGGATAGGCGGCATTCTCAGTGATGTCACCGCTCTCTAGTGATTGGATAGGCGGCATTCTCAGTGATGTCACCGCTCTCTAGTGATCGGATAGGAGGCATTCTCAGTGATGTCACTGGTCTCTAGTGATTGGATAGGAGGCATTCTCAGTGATGTCATGGCTCTCTAGTGATTGGATAGGCGGCATTCTCAGTGATGTCACCGCTCTCTAGTGATTGGATAGGAGGCATTCTCAGTGATGTCACTGCTCTCTAGTGATTGGATAGGAGGCATTCTCAGTGATGTCACTGCTCTCTAGTGATTGGATAGGCGGCATTCTCAGTGATGTCACCGCTCTCTAGTGATTGGATAGGAGGCATTCTCAGTGATGTCACCGCTCTTTAGTGATTGGATAGGAGGCATTCTCAGTGATGTCACTGCTCTCTAGTGATTGGATAGGAGGCATTCTCAGTGATGTCACCGCTCTCTAGTGATTGGATAGGAGGCATTCTCAGTGATGTCACCGCTCTTTAGTGATTGGATAGGAGGCATTCTCAGTGATGTCACTGCTCTCTAGTGATTGGATAGGAGGCATTCTCAGTGATGTCACTGCTCTCTAGTGATTGGATAGGAGGCATTCTCAGTGATGTCCCTGCTCTCTAGTGATTGGATAGGAGGCATTCTCAGTGATGTCACTGCTCTCTAGTGATAGGATAGGAGGGATTCTCAGTGATGTCACCGCTCTCTAGTGATTGGATAGGAGGCATTCTCAGTGATGTCACCACTCTCTAGTGATTGGATAGGAGACATTCTCAGTGATGTCACCGCTCTCTAGTGATTGGCTAGGAGGCATTCTCAGTGATGTCACGGCTCTCTAGTGATTGGATAGGAGGCATTCTCAGTGATGTCACAGCTCTCTAGTGATTGGATAGGAGGCATTCTCAGTGATGTCACCGCTCTCTAGTGATTGGATAGGAGGCATTCTCAGTGATGTCACCGCTCTCTAGTGATTGGATAGGAGGCATTCTCAGTGATGTCACAGCTCTCTAGTTATAGGATAGGCGGCATTCTCAGTGATGTCACCGCTCTCTAGTGATTGGATAGGAGGCATTCTCAGTGATGTCACCGCTCTCTAGTGATTGGATAGGAGGCATTCTCAGTGATGTCACCGCTCTCTAGTGATTGGATAGGAGGCATTCTCAGTGATGTCACCGCTCTCTAGTGATTGGATAGGAGGCATTCTCAGTGATGTCACTGCTCTCTAGTGATTGGATAGGAGGCATTCTCAGTGATGTCACCGCTCTCTAGTGATTGGATAGGCGGCATTCTCAGTGATGTCACAGCTCTCTAGTGATTGGATAGGAGACATTCTCATTGATGTCACTGCTCTCTAGTGATTGGATAGGAGGCATTCTTAGTGATGTCACCGCTCTCTAGTGATTGGATAGGAGGCATTCTTAGTGATGTCACCGCTCTCTGGTGATTGGATAGGAGACATTCTCAGTGATGTCACCGCTCTCTAGTGATCGGATAGGAGGCATTCTCAGTGATGTCACCGCTCTCTAGTGATTGGATAGGCGGCATTCTCAGTGATGTCACCGCTCTCTAGTGATTGGATAGGAGGCATTCTCAGTGATGTCACCGCTCTCTAGTGATTGGATAGGAGGCATTCTCAGTGATGTCACCGCTCTCTAGTGATTGGATAGGCGGCATTCTCAGTGATGTCACTGCTCTCTAGTGATTGGATAGGAGGCATTCTTAGTGATGTCACGGCTCTCTGGTGATTGGATAGGAGGCATTCTCAGTGATGTCACCGCTCTCTAGTGATTGGATAAGAGGCATTCTCAGTGATGTCACCGCTCTCTAGTGATTGGATAGGAGGCATTCTCAGTGATGTCATCTCTCTCTAGTGATTGGATAGGAGACATTCTCAGTGATGTCACTGCTCTCTAGTGATTGGATAGGCGGCATTCTCAGTGACGTCACCGCTCTCTAGTGATTGGATAGGCAGCATTCTCAGTGATGTCACTGGTCCCTAGTGATTGGATAGGAGGCATTCTCAGTGATGTCACTGGTCTCTAGTGATTGGATAGGAGGCATTCTCAGTGATGTCACTGGTCTCTAGTGATTGGATAGGAGGCATTCTCAGTGATGTCACTGGTCTCTAGTGATTGGATAGGAGGCATTCTCAGTGATGTCACCGCTCTTTAGTGATTGGATAGGAGGCATTCTCAGTGATGTCACTGGTCTCTAGTGATTGGATAGGCAGCATTCTCAGTGATGTCACTGGTCTCTAGTGATTGGATAGGAGGCATTCTCAGTGATGTCACTGGTCTCTAGTGATTGGATAGGAGGCATTCTCAGTGATGTCACCGCTCTCTAGTGATTGGATAGGCAGCATTCTCAGTGATGTCACTGCTCTCTAGTGATTGGATAGGCGGCATTCTCAGTGATGTCACTGGTCTCTAGTGATTGGATAGGCAGCATTCTCAGTGATGTCACTGGTCTCTAGTGATTGGATAGGAGGCATTCTCAGTGATGTCACCGCTCTCTAGTGATTGGATAGGCAGCATTCTCAGTGATGTCACTGGTCTCTAGTGATTGGATAGGAGGCATTCTCAGTGATGTCACTGGTCTCTAGTGATTGGATAGGAGGCATTCTCAGTGATGTCACTGGTCTCTAGTGATTGGATAGGAGGCATTCTCAGTGATGTCACTGGTCTCTAGTGATTGGATAGGAGGCATTCTCAGTGATGTCACCGCTCTCTAGTGATTGGATAGGCAGCATTCTCAGTGATGTCACTGGTCTCTAGTGATTGGATAGGAGGCATTCTCAGTGATGTCACCGCTCTCTAGTGATTGGATAGGCAGCATTCTCAGTGATGTCACTGGTCTCTAGTGATTGGATAGGAGGCATTCTCAGTGATGTCACTGGTCTCTAGTGATTGGATAGGCAGCATTCTCAGTGATGTCACTGGTCTCTAGTGATTGGATAGGAGGCATTCTCAGTGATGTCACTGGTCTCTAGTGATTGGATAGGAGGCATTCTCAGTGATGTCACCGCTCTCTAGTGATTGGATAGGCAGTATTCTCAGTGATGTCACTGGTCTCTAGTGATTGGATAGGAGGCATTCTCAGTGATGTCACCGCTCTCTAGTGATTGGATAAGCGGCATTCTCAGTGATGTCACCGATCTCTAGTGATTGGATAGGAGGCATTCTCAGTGATGTCACCGCTCTTTAGTGATTGGATAGGCGGCATTCTCAGTGATGTCACCGCTCTCTAGTGATTGGATAGGAGGAATTCTCAGTGATGTCAACGCTCTCTAGTGATTGGATAAGCGGCATTCTCAGTGATGTCACCGCTCTCTAGTGATTGGATAGGAGGCATTCTCAGTGATGTCACTGCTCTCTAGTGATTGGATAGGAGGCATTCTCAGTGATGTCACCGCTCTCTAGTGATTGGATAGGAGACATTCTCAGTGATGTCACAGCTCTCTAGTGATTGGATATGCGGCATTCTCAGTGATGTCACCGCTCTCTAGTGATTGGATAGGCTGCATTCTCAGTGATGTCACTGGTCTCTAGTGATTGGATAGGAGGCATTCTCAGTGATGTCACCGCTCTCTAGTGATTGGATAGGAGGCATTCTCAGTGATGTCACCGCTCTTTAGTGATTGGATAGGAGACATTCTCAGTGATGTCACTGGTCTCTAGTGATTGGATAGGCTGCATTCTCAGTGATGTCACTGGTCTCTAGTGATTGGATAGGAGGCATTCTCAGTGATGTCACCGCTCTCTAGTGATTGGATAGGAGGCATTCTCAGTGATGTCACCGCTCTTTAGTGATTGGATAGGAGACATTCTCAGTGATGTCACAGCTCTCTAGTGATTGGATATGCGCCATTCTCAGTGATGTCACCGCTCTCTAGTGATTGGATAGGCTGCATTCTCAGTGATGTCACCGCTCTCTAGTGATTGGATAGGAGACATTCTCAGTGATGTCACAGCTCTCTAGTGATTGGATATGCGGCATTCTCAGTGATGTCACCGCTCTCTAGTGATTGGATAGGCTGCATTCTCAGTGATGTCACTGGTCTCTAGTGATTGGATAGGAGGCATTCTCAGTGATGTCACCGCTCTCTAGTGATTGGATAGGCGGCATTCTCAGTGATGTCACCGCTCTCTAGTGATTGGATAGGAGGCATTCTCAGTGATGTCACCGCTCTCTAGTGATTGGATTGGAGGCATTCTCAGTGATGTCACCGCTCTCTAGTGATTGGATAAGCGGCATTCTCAGTGATGTCACCGCTCTCTAGTGATTGGATAGGAGGCATTCTCAGTGATGTCACCGCTCTTTAGTGATTGGATAGGAGGCATTCTCAGTGATGTCACCGCTCTCTAGTGATTGGATAGGAGGCATTCTCAGTGATGTCACCGCTCTCTAGTGATTGGATAGGAGGCATTCTCAGTGATGTCACCGCTCTCTAGTGATTGGATAGGAGGCATTCTCAGTGATGTCACAGCTCTCTAGTGATTGGATAGGAGGCATTCTCAGTGATGTCACTGGTCTCTAGTGATTGGATAGGAGGCATTCTCAGTGATGTCACCGCTCTCTAGTGATTGGATAGGAGGCATTCTCAGTGATGTCACCGCTCTCTAGTGATTGGATAGGAGGCATTCTCAGTGATGTCACCGCTCTCTAGTGATTGGATAGGAGGCATTCTCAGTGATGTCACAGCTCTCTAGTGATTGGATAGGAGGCATTCTCAGTGATGTCACTGGTCTCTAGTGATTGGATAGGAGGCATTCTCAGTGATGTCACCGCTCTCTAGTGATTGGATAGGAGGCATTCTCAGTGATGTCACCGCTCCTTAGTGATTGGATAGGAGACATTCTCAGTGATGTCACCGCTCTCTAGTGATTGGATAGGAGGCATTCTCAGTGATGTCACTGCTCTCTAGTGATTGGATAGGAGGCATTCTCAGTGATGTCACCGCTCTCTAGTGATTGGATAGGAGGCATTCTCAGTGATGTCATGGCTCTCTAGTGATTGGATAGGCGGCATTCTCAGTGATGTCACCGCTCTCTAGTGATCGGATAGGAGGCATTCTCAGTGATGTCATGGCTCTCTAGTGATTGGATAGGCAGCATTCTCAGTGATGTCACCGCTCTCTAGTGATCGGATAGGAGGCATTCTCAGTGATGTCATGGCTCTCTAGTGATTGGATAGGCGGCATTCTCAGTGATGTCACCGCTCTCTAGTGATTGGATAGGCGGCATTCTCAGTGATGTCACTGCTCTCTAGTGATCGGATAGGAGGCATTCTCAGTGATGTCACTGGTCTCTAGTGATTGGATAGGAGGCATTCTCAGTGATGTCATGGCTCTCTAGTGATTGGATAGGAGGCATTCTCAGTGATGTCACTGCTCTCTAGTGATTGGATAGGAGGCATTCTCAGTGATGTCACCGCTCTCTAGTGATTGGATAGGAGGCATTCTCAGTGATGTCACTGCTCTCTAGTGATTGGATAGGAGGCATTCTCAGTGATGTCATGGCTCTCTAGTGATTGGATAGGAGGCATTCTCAGTGATGTCACCGCTCTCTAGTGATTGGATAGGAGGCATTCTCAGTGATGTCACTGCTCTCTAGTGATTGGATAGGAGGCATTCTCAGTGATGTCACTGCTCTCTAGTGATTGGATAGGCGGCATTCTCAGTGATGTCACCGCTCTCTAGTGATTGGATAGGAGGCATTCTCAGTGATGTCACCGCTCTTTAGTGATTGGATAGGAGGCATTCTCAGTGATGTCACTGCTCTCTAGTGATTGGATAGGAGGCATTCTCAGTGATGTCACTGCTCTCTAGTGATTGGATAGGAGGCATTCTCAGTGATGTCACCGCTCTCTAGTGATTGGATAGGAGGCATTCTCAGTGATGTCACCGCTCTTTAGTGATTGGATAGGAGGCATTCTCAGTGATGTCACTGCTCTCTAGTGATTGGATAGGAGGCATTCTCAGTGATGTCACTGCTCTCTAGTGATTGGATAGGAGGCATTCTCAGTGATGTCCCTGCTCTCTAGTGATTGGATAGGAGGCATTCTCAGTGATGTCACTGCTCTCTAGTGATAGGATAGGAGGGATTCTCAGTGATGTCACCGCTCTCTAGTGATTGGATAGGAGGCATTCTCAGTGATGTCACCACTCTCTAGTGATTGGATAGGAGACATTCTCAGTGATGTCACCGCTCTCTAGTGATTGGCTAGGAGGCATTCTCAGTGATGTCATGGCTCTCTAGTGATTGGATAGGAGGCATTCTCAGTGATGTCACAGCTCTCTAGTGATTGGATAGGAGGCATTCTCAGTGATGTCACCGCTCTCTAGTGATTGGATAGGAGGCATTCTCAGTGATGTCACCGCTCTCTAGTGATTGGATAGGAGGCATTCTCAGTGATGTCACAGCTCTCTAGTTATAGGATAGGCGGCATTCTCAGTGATGTCACCGCTCTCTAGTGATTGGATAGGAGGCATTCTCAGTGATGTCACCGCTCTCTAGTGATTGGATAGGAGGCATTCTCAGTGATGTCACCGCTCTCTAGTGATTGGATAGGAGGCATTCTCAGTGATGTCACCGCTCTCTAGTGATTGGATAGGAGGCATTCTCAGTGATGTCACTGCTCTCTAGTGATTGGATAGGAGGCATTCTCAGTGATGTCACCGCTCTCTAGTGATTGGATAGGCGGCATTCTCAGTGATGTCACAGCTCTCTAGTGATTGGATAGGAGACATTCTCAGTGATGTCACTGCTCTCTAGTGATTGGATAGGAGGCATTCTTAGTGATGTCACCGCTCTCTAGTGATTGGATAGGAGGCATTCTTAGTGATGTCACCGCTCTCTGGTGATTGGATAGGAGACATTCTCAGTGATGTCACCGCTCTCTAGTGATCGGATAGGAGGCATTCTCAGTGATGTCACCGCTCTCTAGTGATTGGATAGGCGGCATTCTCAGTGATGTCACCGCTCTCTAGTGATTGGATAGGAGGCATTCTCAGTGATGTCACCGCTCTCTAGTGATTGGATAGGAGGCATTCTCAGTGATGTCACCGCTCTCTAGTGATTGGATAGGCGGCATTCTCAGTGATGTCACTGCTCTCTAGTGATTGGATAGGAGGCATTCTTAGTGATGTCACGGCTCTCTGGTGATTGGATAGGAGGCATTCTCAGTGATGTCACCGCTCTCTAGTGATTGGATAAGAGGCATTCTCAGTGATGTCACCGCTCTCTAGTGATTGGATAGGAGGCATTCTCAGTGATGTCATCTCTCTCTAGTGATTGGATAGGAGACATTCTCAGTGACGTCACCGCTCTCTAGTGATTGGATAGGCGGCATTCTCAGTGACGTCACCGCTCTCTAGTGATTGGATAGGCAGCATTCTCAGTGATGTCACTGGTCCCTAGTGATTGGATAGGAGGCATTCTCAGTGATGTCACTGGTCTCTAGTGATTGGATAGGAGGCATTCTCAGTGATGTCACTGGTCTCTAGTGATTGGATAGGAGGCATTCTCAGTGATGGCACCGCTCTTTAGTGATTGGATAGGAGGCATTCTCAGTGATGTCACTGGTCTCTAGTGATTGGATAGGCAGCATTCTCAGTGATGTCACTGGTCTCTAGTGATTGGATAGGAGGCATTCTCAGTGATGTCACTGGTCTCTAGTGATTGGATAGGAGGCATTCTCAGTGATGTCACCGCTCTCTAGTGATTGGATAGGCAGCATTCTCAGTGATGTCACTGCTCTCTAGTGATTGGATAGGCGGCATTCTCAGTGATGTCACTGGTCTCTAGTGATTGGATAGGCAGCATTCTCAGTGATGTCACTGGTCTCTAGTGATTGGATAGGAGGCATTCTCAGTGATGTCACCGCTCTCTAGTGATTGGATAGGCAGCATTCTCAGTGATGTCACTGGTCTCTAGTGATTGGATAGGAGGCATTCTCAGTGATGTCACTGGTCTCTAGTGATTGGATAGGAGGCATTCTCAGTGATGTCACCGCTCTCTAGTGATTGGATAGGAGGCATTCTCAGTGATGTCACTGGTCTCTAGTGATTGGATAGGAGGCATTCTCAGTGATGTCACTGGTCTCTAGTGATTGGATAGGAGGCATTCTCAGTGATGTCACTGGTCTCTAGTGATTAGATAGGAGGCATTCTCAGTGATGTCACCGCTCTCTAGTGATTGGATAGGAGGCATTCTCAGTGATGTCACTGGTCTCTAGTGATTGGATAGGAGGCATTCTCAGTGATGTCACCGCTCTCTAGTGATTGGATAGGCAGCATTCTCAGTGATGTCACTGGTCTCTAGTGATTGGATAGGAGGCATTCTCAGTGATGTCACTGGTCTCTAGTGATTGGATAGGCAGCATTCTCAGTGATGTCACTGGTCTCTAGTGATTGGATAGGAGGCATTCTCAGTGATGTCACTGGTCTCTAGTGATTGGATAGGAGGCATTCTCAGTGATGTCACCGCTCTCTAGTGATTGGATAGGCAGTATTCTCAGTGATGTCACTGGTCTCTAGTGATTGGATAGGAGGCATTCTCAGTGATGTCACCGCTCTCTAGTGATTGGATAAGCGGCATTCTCAGTGATGTCACCGATCTCTAGTGATTGGATAGGAGGCATTCTCAGTGATGTCACCGCTCTTTAGTGATTGGATAGGAGGCATTCTCAGTGATGTCACCGCTCTCTAGTGATTGGATAGGAGGCATTCTCAGTGATGTCACCGCTCTCTAGTGATTGGATAGGAGGCATTCTCAGTGATGTCACCGCTCTCTAGTGATTGGATAGGAGGCATTCTCTGTGATGTCACCGCTCTCTAGTGATTGGATAGGAGGCATTCTCAGTGATGTCCCCGCTCTCTAGTGATTGGATAGGCGGCATTATCAGTGATGTCACCACTCTCTAGTGATTGGATAGGCGGCATTCTCAGTGACGTCACCGCTCTCTAGTGATTGGATAGGAGGCATTCTCAGTGATGTCACCGCTCTCTAGTGATTGGATAGGAGGCATTCTCAGTGATGTCCCCGCTCTCTAGTGATTGGATAGGCGGCATTATCAGTGATGTCACCACTCTCTAGTGATTGGAGAGGAGGCATTCTCAGTGATGTCACCGCTCTCTAGTGATTGGATAGGCGGCATTCTCAGTGACGTCACCGCTCTCTAGTGATTGGATAGGAGGCATTCTCAGTGATGTCACCGCTCTCTAGTGATTGGATAGGAGGCATTCTCAGTGATGTCACCGCTCTCTAGTGATTGGATAGGCAGCATTCTCAGTGATGTCACTGCTCTCTAGTGATTGGATAGGAGGCATTCTCAGTGATGTCACCGCTCTCTAGTGATTGGATAGGCAGCATTCTCAGTGATGTCACTGGTCTCTAGTGATTGGATAGGAGGCATTCTCAGTGATGTCACCGCTCTCTAGTGATTGGATAAGCAGCATTCTCAGTGATGTCACCGATCTCTAGTGATTTGATAGGAGGCATTCTCAGTGATGTCACCGCTCTCTAGTGATTGGATAGGAGGCATTCTCAGTGATGTCACCGCTCTCTAGTGATTGGATAGGAGGCATTCTCAGTGATGTCACCGCTCTCTAGTGATTGGATAGGAGGCATTCTCAGTGATGTCACCGCTCTCTAGTGATTGGATAGGAGGCATTCTCTGTGATGTCACCGCTCTCTAGTGATTGGATAGGAGGCATTCTCAGTGATGTCACTGCTCTCTAGTGATTGGATAGGAGGCATTCTCAGTGATGTCACTGCTCTCTAGTGATTGGATAGGAGGCATTCTCAGTGATGTCACTGCTCTCTAGTGATTGGATAGGAGGCATTCTCAGTGATGTCACTGCTCTCTAGTGATTGGATAGGCGGCATTCTCAGTGATGTCACCGCTCTCTAGTGATTGGATAGGAGGAATTCTCAGTGATGTCAACGCTTTCTAGTGATTGGATAAGCGGCATTCTCAGTGATGTCACCGCTCTCTAGTGATTGGATAGGAGGCATTCTCAGTGATGTCACTGCTCTCTAGTGATTGGATAGGAGGCATTCTCAGTGATGTCACCGCTCTCTAGTGATTGGATAGGAGACATTCTCAGTGATGTCACAGCTCTCTAGTGATTGGATATGCGGCATTCTCAGTGATGTCACCGCTCTCTAGTGATTGGATAGGCTGCATTCTCAGTGATGTCACTGGTCTCTAGTGATTGGATAGGAGGCATTCTCAGTGATGTCACCGCTCTCTAGTGATTGGATAGGAGGCATTCTCAGTGATGTCACCGCTCTTTAGTGATTGGATAGGAGACATTCTCAGTGATGTCACAGCTCTCTAGTGATTGGATAGGCTGCATTCTCAGTGATGTCACTGGTCTCTAGTGATTGGATAGGAGGCATTCTCAGTGATGTCACCGCTCTCTAGTGATTGGATAGGAGGCATTCTCAGTGATGTCACCGCTCTCTAGTGATTGGATAGGAGGCATTCTCAGTGATGTCACCGCTCTTTAGTGATTGGATAGGAGACATTCTCAGTGATGTCACAGCTCTCTAGTGATTGGATATGCGGCATTCTCAGTGATGTCACCGCTCTCTAGTGATTGGATAGGCTGCATTCTCAGTGATGTCACCGCTCTCTAGTGATTGGATAGGAGACATTCTCAGTGATGTCACAGCTCTCTAGTGATTGGATATGCGGCATTCAAAGTGATGTCACCGCTCTCTAGTGATTGGATAGGCTGCATTCTCAGTGATGTCACTGGTCTCTAGTGATTGGATAGGAGGCATTCTCAGTGATGTCACCGCTCTCTAGTGATTGGATAGGCGGCATTCTCAGTGATGTCACCGCTCTCTAGTGATTGGATAGGAGGCATTCTCAGTGATGTCACCGCTCTCTAGTGATTGGATTGGAGGCATTCTCAGTGATGTCACCGCTCTCTAGTGATTGGATAAGCGGCATTCTCAGTGATGTCACCGCTCTCTAGTGATTGGATAGGAGGCATTCTCAGTGATGTCACCGCTCTTTAGTGATTGGATAGGAGGCATTCTCAGTGATGTCACCGCTCTCTAGTGATTGGATAGGAGGCATTCTCAGTGATGTCACCGCTCTCTAGTGATTGGATAGGAGGCATTCTCAGTGATGTCACCGCTCTCTAGTGATTGGATAGGAGGCATTCTCAGTGATGTCACTGGTCTCTAGTGATTGGATAGGAGGCATTCTCAGTGATGTCACCGCTCTCTAGTGATTGGATAGGAGGCATTCTCAGTGATGTCACCGCTCTCTAGTGATTGGATAGGAGGCATTCTCAGTGATGTCACCGCTCTCTAGTGATTGGATAGGAGGCATTCTCAGTGATGTCACAGCTCTCTAGTGATTGGATAGGAGGCATTCTCAGTGATGTCACTGGTCTCTAGTGATTGGATAGGAGGCATTCTCAGTGATGTCACCGCTCTCTAGTGATTGGATAGGAGGCATTCTCAGTGATGTCACCGCTCCTTAGTGATTGGATAGGAGACATTCTCAGTGATGTCACCGCTCTCTAGTGATTGGATAGGAGGCATTCTCAGTGATGTCACTGCTCTCTAGTGATTGGATAGGCGGCATTCTCAGTGATGTCACCGCTCTCTAGTGATTGGATAGGAGGCATTCTCAGTGATGTCATGGCTCTCTAGTGATTGGATAGGCGGCATTCTCAGTGATGTCACCGCTCTCTAGTGATTGGATAGGAGGCATTCTCAGTGATGTCACCGCTCTCTAGTGATCGGATAGGAGGCATTCTCAGTGATGTCATGGCTCTCTAGTGATTGGATAGGCGGCATTCTCAGTGATGTCACCGCTCTCTAGTGATTGGATAGGCGGCATTCTCAGTGATGTCACCGCTCTCTAGTGATCGGATAGGAGGCATTCTCAGTGATGTCACTGGTCTCTAGTGATTGGATAGGAGGCATTCTCAGTGATGTCAAGGCTCTCTAGTGATTGGATAGGCGGCATTCTCAGTGATGTCACCGCTCTCTAGTGATTGGATAGGAGGCATTCTCAGTGATGTCACCGCTCCTTAGTGATTGGATAGGCGGCATTCTCAGTGATGTCACCGCTCTCTAGTGATTGGATAGGAGGCATTATCAGTGATGTCACCGCTCTCTAGTGATTGGATAGGCGGCATTATCAGTGATGTCACCGCTCTCTAGTGATTGGATAGGCTGCATTCTCAGTGATGTCACCGCTCTCTAGTGATTGGATAGGAGGCATTATCAGTGATGTCACCGCTCTCTACTGATTGGATAGGAGGCATTCTCAGTGATGTCACCGCTCTCTAGTGATTGGATAGGAGGCATTCTCAGTGATGTCACCGCTCTCTAGTGATTGGATAGGAGGCAGTCTCAGTGATGTCACCGCTCTCTAGTGATTGGATAGGAGGCATTCTCAGTGATGTCACCGCTCTCTAGTGATTGGATAGGAGGCATTCTTAGTGATGTCACCGCTCTCTGGTGATTGGATAGGAGACATTCTCAGTGATGTCACTGCTCTCTAGTGATTGGATAGGAGGCATTCTCAGTGATGTCCCCGCTCTCTAGTGATTGGATAGGAGGCATTCTCAGTGATATCACCGCTCTCTAGTGATTGGATAGGAGACATTCTCAGTGATGTCACCGCTCTCTAGTGATTGGATAGGAGGCATTCTCAGTGATATCACCGCTCTCTAGTGATTGGATAGGAGGCATTCTCAGTGATATCACCGCTCTCTAGTGATTGGATAGGAGACATTCTCAGTGATGTCACCGCTCTCTAGTGAATGGATAAGAGGCATTCTCAGTGATGTCACCGCTCTCTAGTGATTGGATAGGAGGCATTCTCAGTGATGTCACCGCTCTCTAGTGATTGGATAAGAGGCATTCTCAGTGATGTCACCGCTCTCTAGTGATTGGATAAGAGGCATTCTCAGTGATGTCACCGCTCTCTAGTGATTGGATAGGAGGCATTCTCAGTGATGTCATCTCTCTCTAGAGATTGGATAGGAGGCATTCTCAGTGATGTCACCGCTCTCTAGTGATTGGATAGGAGGCATTCTCAGTGATGTCACTGCTCTCTAGTGATTGGATAGGAGACATTCTCAGTGATGTCACCGCTCTCTAGTGATTGGATAGGAGGCATTCTCAGTGATGTCACTGCTCTCTAGTGATTGGATAGGCGGCATTCTCAGTGATGTCACCGCTCTCTAGTGATTGGATAGGAGGCATTCTCAGTGATGTCATGGCTCTCTAGTGATTGGATAGGAGGCATTCTCAGTGATGTCACTGGTCTCTAGTGATTGGATAGGAGGCATTCTCAGTGATGTCACCGCTCTCTAGTGATTGGATAGGAGGCATTCTCAGTGATGTCACCGCTCTCTAGTGATTGGATAGGAGGCATTCTCAGTGATGTCACCGCTCTCTAGTGATTGGATAGGAGGCATTCTCAGTGATGTCACAGCTCTCTAGTGATTGGATAGGAGGCATTCTCAGTGATGTCACTGGTCTCTAGTGATTGGATAGGAGGCATTCTCAGTGATGTCACCGCTCTCTAGTGATTGGATAGGAGGCATTCTCAGTGATGTCACCGCTCCTTAGTGATTGGATAGGAGACATTCTCAGTGATGTCACCGCTCTCTAGTGATTGGATAGGAGGCATTCTCAGTGATGTCACTGCTCTCTAGTGATTGGATAGGCGGCATTCTCAGTGATGTCACCGCTCTCTAGTGATTGGATAGGAGGCATTCTCAGTGATGTCATGGCTCTCTAGTGATTGGATAGGCGGCATTCTCAGTGATGTCACCGCTCTCTAGTGATTGGATAGGAGGCATTCTCAGTGATGTCACCGCTCTCTAGTGATCGGATAGGAGGCATTCTCAGTGATGTCATGGCTCTCTAGTGATTGGATAGGCGGCATTCTCAGTGATGTCACCGCTCTCTAGTGATTGGATAGGCGGCATTCTCAGTGATGTCACCGCTCTCTAGTGATCGGATAGGAGGCATTCTCAGTGATGTCACTGGTCTCTAGTGATTGGATAGGAGGCATTCTCAGTGATGTCATGGCTCTCTAGTGATTGGATAGGCGGCATTCTCAGTGATGTCACCGCTCTCTAGTGATTGGATAGGAGGCATTCTCAGTGATGTCACCGCTCCTTAGTGATTGGATAGGCTGCATTCTCAGTGATGTCACCGCTCTCTAGTGATTGGATAGGAGGCATTATCAGTGATGTCACCGCTCTCTACTGATTGGATAGGAGGCATTCTCAGTGATGTCACCGCTCTCTAGTGATTGGATAGGAGGCATTCTCAGTGATGTCACCGCTCTCTAGTGATTGGATAGGAGGCAGTCTCAGTGATGTCACCGCTCTCTAGTGATTGGATAGGAGGCATTCTCAGTGATGTCACCGCTCTCTAGTGATTGGATAGGAGGCATTCTTAGTGATGTCACCGCTCTCTGGTGATTGGATAGGAGACATTCTCAGTGATATCACCGCTCTCTAGTGATTGGATAGGAGGCATTCTCAGTGATGTCACCGCTCTCTAGTGATTGGATAGGAGGCATTCTCAGTGATATCACCGCTCTCTAGTGATTGGATAGGAGACATTCTCAGTGATGTCACCGCTCTCTAGTGATTGGATAGGAGGCATTCTCAGTGATATCACCGCTCTCTAGTGATTGGATAGGAGGCATTCTCAGTGATATCACCGCTCTCTAGTGATTGGATAGGAGACATTCTCAGTGATGTCACCGCTCTCTAGTGATTGGATAAGAGGCATTCTCAGTGATGTCACCGCTCTCTAGTGATTGGATAGGAGGCATTCTCAGTGATGTCACCGCTCTCTAGTGGTTGGATAAGAGGCATTCTCAGTGATGTCACCGCTCTCTAGTGATTGGATAAGAGGCATTCTCAGTGATGTCACCGCTCTCTAGTGATTGGATAGGAGGCATTCTCAGTGATGTCATCTCTCTCTAGAGATTGGATAGGAGGCATTCTCAGTGATGTCACCGCTCTCTAGTGATTGGATAGGAGGCATTCTCAGTGATGTCACTGCTCTCTAGTGATTGGATAGGAGGCATTCTCAGTGACGTCACCGCTCTCTAGTGATTGGATAGGCGGCATTCTCAGTGACGTCACCGCTCTCTAGTGATTGGATAGGAGGCATTCTCAGTGACGTCACCGCTCTCTAGTGATTGGATAGGAAGCATTCTCAGTGATGTCACCGCTCTCTAGTGATTGGATAGGAGGCATTCTCAGTGACGTCACCGCTCTCTAGTGATTGGATAGGAAGCATTCTCAGTGATGTCACCGCTCTCTAGTGATTGGATAGGCGGCATTCTCAGTGATGTCACTGCTCTCTAGTGATTGGATAGGAGGCATTCTCAGTGATGTCACCGCTCTCTAGTGATTGGATAGGCGGCATTCTCAGTGATGTCACCGCTCTCTAGTGATTGGATATGAGGCATTTTCAGTGATGTCACCGCTCTCTAGTGATTGGATAGGAGGCATTCTCAGTGATGTCACCGCTCTCTAGTGATTGGATAGGAGGCATTCTCAGTGATGTCACCGCTCTCTAGTGATTGGATAGGAGGCATTCTCAGTGATGTCACCGCTCTCTAGTGATTGGATAGGAGGCATTCTCAGTGATGTCACCGCTCTCTAGTGATTGGATAGGAGGCATTCTCAGTGATGTCACCGCTCTCTAGTGATTGGATAGGAGGCAATCTCAGTGATGTCACCGCTCTCTAGTGATTGGATAGGAGGCATTCTCTGTGATGTCACCGCTCTCTAGTGATTGGATAGGCGGCATTCTCAGTGATGTCACCGCTCTCTAGTGATTGGATAGGAGGCATTCTCAGTGATGTCACCGCTCTCTAGTGATTGGATAGGAGGCATTCTTAGTGATGTCACCACTCTCTAGTGATTGGATAGGAGGCATTCTTAGTGATGTCACCGCTCTCTAGTGATTGGATAGGAGGCATTCTCAGTGATGTCACAGCTCTCTAGTGATTGGATAGGCGGCATTCTCAGTGATGTCACCGCTCTGTAGTGATTGGATAGGAGACATTCTCAGTGATGTCACCGCTCTCTAGTGATTGGATAGGCGGCATTCTCAGTGATGTCACAGCTCTCTAGTGATTGGATAGGAGACATTCTCAGTGATGTCACTGCTCTCTAGTGATTGGATAGGAGGCATTCTTAGTGATGTCACCGCTCTCTAGTGATTGGATAGGAGGCATTCTTAGTGATGTCACCGCTCTCTGGTGATTGGATAGGAGACATTCTCAGTGATGTCACCGCTCTCTAGTGATCGGATAGGAGGCATTCTCAGTGATGTCACCGCTCTCTAGTGATTGGATAGGCGGCATTCTCAGTGATGTCACCGCTCTCTAGTGGTTGGATAGGAGGCATTCTTAGTGATGTCACGGCTCTCTGGTGATTGGATAGGAGGCATTCTCAGTGATGTCACCGCTCTCTAGTGATTGGATAAGAGGCATTCTCAGTGATGTCACCGCTCTCTAGTGATTGGATAGGAGGCATTCTCAGTGATGTCATCTCTCTCTAGTGATTGGATAGGAGGCATTCTCAGTGACGTCACCGCTCTCTAGTGATTGGATAGGCGGCATTCTCAGTGATGTCACTGGTCTCTAGTGATTGGATAGGCAGCATTCTCAGTGATGTCACTGGTCTCTAGTGATTGGATAGGAGGCATTCTCAGTGATGTCACTGGTCTCTAGTGATTGGATAGGCAGCATTCTCAGTGATGTCACTGGTCTCTAGTGATTGGATAGGAGGCATTCTCAGTGATGTCACTGGTCTCTAGTGATTGGATAGGAGGCATTCTCAGTGATGTCACCGCTCTCTAGTGATTGGATAGGCAGCATTCTCAGTGATGTCACTGCTCTCTAGTGATTGGATAGGCGGCATTCTCAGTGATGTCACTGGTCTCTAGTGATTGGATAGGCAGCATTCTCAGTGATGTCACTGGTCTCTAGTGATTGGATAGGAGGCATTCTCAGTGATGTCACCGCTCTCTAGTGATTGGATAGGCAGCATTCTCAGTGATGTCACTGGTCTCTAGTGATTGGATAGGCAGCATTCTCAGTGATGTCACTGGTCTCTAGTGATTGGATAGGAGGCATTCTCAGTGATGTCACTGGTCTCTAGTGATTGGATAGGAGGCATTCTCAGTGATGTCACCGCTCTCTAGTGATTGGATAGGCAGCATTCTCAGTGATGTCACTGGTCTCTAGTGATTGGATAGGAGGCATTCTCAGTGATGTCACCGCTCTCTAGTGATTGGATAGGCAGCATTCTCAGTGATGTCACTGGTCTCTAGTGATTGGATAGGAGGCATTCTCAGTGATGTCACTGGTCTCTAGTGATTGGATAGGCAGCATTCTCAGTGATGTCACTGCTCTCTAGTGATTGGATAGGAGGCATTCTCAGTGATGTCACTGGTCTCTAGTGATTGGATAGGAGGCATTCTCAGTGATGTCACCGCTCTCTAGTGATTGGATAGGCAGCATTCTCAGTGATGTCACTGGTCTCTAGTGATTGGATAGGAGGCATTCTCAGTGATGTCACCGCTCTCTAGTGATTGGATAGGAGGCATTCTCAGTGATGTCACCGCTCTTTAGTGATTGGATAGGAGGCATTCTCAGTGATGTCACCGCTCTCTAGTGATTGGATAGGAGGCATTCTCAGTGATGTCACCGCTCTCTAGTGATTGGATAGGAGGCATTCTCAGTGATGTCACCGCTCTCTAGTGATTGGATAGGAGGCATTCTCTGTGATGTCACCGCTCTCTAGTGATTGGATAGGAGGCATTCTCAGTGATGTCCCCGCTCTCTAGTGATTGGATAGGCGGCATTATCAGTGATGTCACCACTCTCTAGTGATTGGATAGGCGGCATTCTCAGTGACGTCACCGCTCTCTAGTGATTGGATAGGAGGCATTCTCAGTGATGTCACCGCTCTCTAGTGATTGGATAGGAGGCATTCTCAGTGATGTCCCCGCTCTCTAGTGATTGGATAGGCGGCATTATCAGTGATGTCACCACTCTCTAGTGATTGGAGAGGAGGCATTCTCAGTGATGTCACCGCTCTCTAGTGATTGGATAGGCGGCATTCTCAGTGACGTCACCGCTCTCTAGTGATTGGATAGGAGGCATTCTCAGTGATGTCACCGCTCTCTAGTGATTGGATAGGAGGCATTCTCAGTGATGTCCCCGCTCTCTAGTGATTGGATAGGCAGCATTCTCAGTGATGTCACTGCTCTCTAGTGATTGGATAGGAGGCATTCTCAGTGATGTCACCGCTCTCTAGTGATTGGATAGGCAGCATTCTCAGTGATGTCACTGGTCTCTAGTGATTGGATAGGAGGCATTCTCAGTGATGTCACCGCTCTCTAGTGATTGGATAAGCAGCATTCTCAGTGATGTCACCGATCTCTAGTGATTTGATAGGAGGCATTCTCAGTGATGTCACCGCTCTCTAGTGATTGGATAGGAGGCATTCTCAGTGATGTCACCGCTCTCTAGTGATTGGATAGGAGGCATTCTCAGTGATGTCACCGCTCTCTAGTGATTGGATAGGAGGCATTCTCAGTGATGTCACCGCTCTCTAGTGATTGGATAGGAGGCATTCTCTGTGATGTCACCGCTCTCTAGTGATTGGATAGGAGGCATTCTCAGTGATGTCACTGCTCTCTAGTGATTGGATAGGAGGCATTCTCAGTGATGTCACTGCTCTCTAGTGATTGGATAGGAGGCATTCTCAGTGATGTCACTGCTCTCTAGTGATTGGATAGGAGGCATTCTCAGTGATGTCACTGCTCTCTAGTGATTGGATAGGCGGCATTCTCAGTGATGTCACCGCTCTCTAGTGATTGGATAGGAGGAATTCTCAGTGATGTCAACGCTCTCTAGTGATTGGATAAGCGGCATTCTCAGTGATGTCACCGCTCTCTAGTGATTGGATAGGAGGCATTCTCAGTGATGTCACTGCTCTCTAGTGATTGGATAGGAGGCATTCTCAGTGATGTCACCGCTCTCTAGTGATTGGATAGGAGACATTCTCAGTGATGTCACAGCTCTCTAGTGATTGGATATGCGGCATTCTCAGTGATGTCACCGCTCTCTAGTGATTGGATAGGCTGCATTCTCAGTGATGTCACTGGTCTCTAGTGATTGGATAGGAGGCATTCTCAGTGATGTCACCGCTCTCTAGTGATTGGATAGGAGGCATTCTCAGTGATGTCACCGCTCTTTAGTGATTGGATAGGAGACATTCTCAGTGATGTCACAGCTCTCTAGTGATTGGATAGGCTGCATTCTCAGTGATGTCACTGGTCTCTAGTGATTGGATAGGAGGCATTCTCAGTGATGTCACCGCTCTCTAGTGATTGGATAGGAGGCATTCTCAGTGATGTCACCGCTCTCTAGTGATTGGATAGGAGGCATTCTCAGTGATGTCACCGCTCTTTAGTGATTGGATAGGAGACATTCTCAGTGATGTCACAGCTCTCTAGTGATTGGATATGCGGCATTCTCAGTGATGTCACCGCTCTCTAGTGATTGGATAGGCTGCATTCTCAGTGATGTCACCGCTCTCTAGTGATTGGATAGGAGACATTCTCAGTGATGTCACAGCTCTCTAGTGATTGGATATGCGGCATTCTCAGTGATGTCACCGCTCTCTAGTGATTGGATAGGCTGCATTCTCAGTGATGTCACTGGTCTCTAGTGATTGGATAGGAGGCATTCTCAGTGATGTCACCGCTCTCTAGTGATTGGATAGGCGGCATTCTCAGTGATGTCACCGCTCTCTAGTGATTGGATAGGAGGCATTCTCAGTGATGTCACCGCTCTCTAGTGATTGGATTGGAGGCATTCTCAGTGATGTCACCGCTCTCTAGTGATTGGATAAGCGGCATTCTCAGTGATGTCACTGGTCTCTAGTGATTGGATAGGCGGCATTCTCAGTGATGTCACCGCTCTCTAGTTATTGGATAGGAGGCATTCTCAGTGATGTCACTGGTCTCTAGTGATTGGATAGGAGGCATTCTCAGTGATGTCACCGCTCTCTAGTGATTGGATAGGAGGCATTCTCAGTGATGTCACCGCTCTCTAGTGATTGGATAGGAGGCATTCTCAGTGATGTCACCGCTCTCTAGTGATTGGATAGGAGGCATTCTCAGTGATGTCACAGCTCTCTAGTGATTGGATAGGAGGCATTCTCAGTGATGTCACTGGTCTCTAGTGATTGGATAGGAGGCATTCTCAGTGATGTCACCGCTCTCTAGTGATTGGATAGGAGGCATTCTCAGTGATGTCACTGCTCTCTAGTGATTGGATAGGCGGCATTCTCAGTGATGTCACCGCTCTCTAGTGATTGGATAGGAGGCATTCTCAGTGATGTCATGGCTCTCTAGTGATTGGATAGGCGGCATTCTCAGTGATGTCACCGCTCTCTAGTGATTGGATAGGAGGCATTCTCAGTGATGTCACCGCTCTCTAGTGATCGGATAGGAGGCATTCTCAGTGATGTCATGGCTCTCTAGTGATTGGATAGGCGGCATTCTCAGTGATGTCACCGCTCTCTAGTGATTGGATAGGCGGCATTCTCAGTGATGTCACCGCTCTCTAGTGATCGGATAGGAGGCATTCTCAGTGATGTCACTGGTCTCTAGTGATTGGATAGGAGGCATTCTCAGTGATGTCATGGCTCTCTAGTGATTGGATAGGCGGCATTCTCAGTGATGTCACCGCTCTCTAGTGATTGGATAGGAGGCATTCTCAGTGATGTCACTGCTCTCTAGTGATTGGATAGGAGGCATTCTCAGTGATGTCACTGCTCTCTAGTGATTGGATAGGCGGCATTCTCAGTGATGTCACCGCTCTCTAGTGATTGGATAGGAGGCATTCTCAGTGATGTCACCGCTCTTTAGTGATTGGATAGGAGGCATTCTCAGTGATGTCACTGCTCTCTAGTGATTGGATAGGAGGCATTCTCAGTGATGTCACTGCTCTCTAGTGATTGGATAGGAGGCATTCTCAGTGATGTCACCGCTCTCTAGTGATTGGATAGGAGGCATTCTCAGTGATGTCACCGCTCTTTAGTGATTGGATAGGAGGCATTCTCAGTGATGTCACTGCTCTCTAGTGATTGGATAGGAGGCATTCTCAGTGATGTCACTGCTCTCTAGTGATTGGATAGGAGGCATTCTCAGTGATGTCCCTGCTCTCTAGTGATTGGATAGGAGGCATTCTCAGTGATGTCACTGCTCTCTAGTGATAGGATAGGAGGGATTCTCAGTGATGTCACCGCTCTCTAGTGATTGGATAGGAGGCATTCTCAGTGATGTCACCACTCTCTAGTGATTGGATAGGAGACATTCTCAGTGATGTCACCGCTCTCTAGTGATTGGCTAGGAGGCATTCTCAGTGATGTCACGGCTCTCTAGTGATTGGATAGGAGGCATTCTCAGTGATGTCACCACTCTCTAGTGATTGGATAGGAGGCATTCTCAGTGATGTCACCGCTCTCTAGTGATTGGATAGGAGGCATTCTCAGTGATGTCACCGCTCTCTAGTGATTGGATAGGAGGCATTCTCAGTGATGTCACAGCTCTCTAGTTATAGGATAGGCGGCATTCTCAGTGATGTCACCGCTCTCTAGTGATTGGATAGGAGGCATTCTCAGTGATGTCACCGCTCTCTAGTGATTGGATAGGAGGCATTCTCAGTGATGTCACCGCTCTCTAGTGATTGGATAGGAGGCATTCTCAGTGATGTCACCGCTCTCTAGTGATTGGATAGGAGGCATTCTCAGTGATGTCACTGCTCTCTAGTGATTGGATAGGAGGCATTCTCAGTGATGTCACCGCTCTCTAGTGATTGGATAGGCGGCATTCTCAGTGATGTCACAGCTCTCTAGTGATTGGATAGGAGACATTCTCAGTGATGTCACTGCTCTCTAGTGATTGGATAGGAGGCATTCTTAGTGATGTCACCGCTCTCTAGTGATTGGATAGGAGGCATTCTTAGTGATGTCACCGCTCTCTGGTGATTGGATAGGAGACATTCTCAGTGATGTCACCGCTCTCTAGTGATCGGATAGGAGGCATTCTCAGTGATGTCACCGCTCTCTAGTGATTGGATAGGCGGCATTCTCAGTGATGTCACCGCTCTCTAGTGATTGGATAGGAGGCATTCTCAGTGATGTCACCGCTCTCTAGTGATTGGATAGGAGGCATTCTCAGTGATGTCACCGCTCTCTAGTGATTGGATAGGCGGCATTCTCAGTGATGTCACTGCTCTCTGGTGATTGGATAGGAGGCATTCTCAGTGATGTCACCGCTCTCTAGTGATTGGATAAGAGGCATTCTCAGTGATGTCACCGCTCTCTAGTGATTGGATAGGAGGCATTCTCAGTGATGTCATCTCTCTCTAGTGATTGGATAGGAGACATTCTCAGTGACGTCACCGCTCTCTAGTGATTGGATAGGCGGCATTCTCAGTGACATCACCGCTCTCTAGTGATTGGATAGGCAGCATTCTCAGTGATGTCACTGGTCCCTAGTGATTGGATAGGAGGCATTCTCAGTGATGTCACTGGTCTCTAGTGATTGGATAGGAGGCATTCTCAGTGATGTCACTGGTCTCTAGTGATTGGATAGGAGGCATTCTCAGTGATGTCACCGCTCTTTAGTGATTGGATAGGAGGCATTCTCAGTGATGTCACTGGTCTCTAGTGATTGGATAGGCAGCATTCTCAGTGATGTCACTGGTCTCTAGTGATTGGATAGGAGGCATTCTCAGTGATGTCACTGGTCTCTAGTGATTGGATAGGAGGCATTCTCAGTGATGTCACCGCTCTCTAGTGATTGGATAGGCAGCATTCTCAGTGATGTCACTGCTCTCTAGTGATTGGATAGGCGGCATTCTCAGTGATGTCACTGGTCTCTAGTGATTGGATAGGCAGCATTCTCAGTGATGTCACTGGTCTCTAGTGATTGGATAGGAGGCATTCTCAGTGATGTCACCGCTCTCTAGTGATTGGATAGGCAGCATTCTCAGTGATGTCACTGGTCTCTAGTGATTGGATAGGCAGCATTCTCAGTGATGTCACTGGTCTCTAGTGATTGGATAGGAGGCATTCTCAGTGATGTCACTGGTCTCTAGTGATTGGATAGGAGGCATTCTCAGTGATGTCACCGCTCTCTAGTGATTGGATAGGCAGCATTCTCAGTGATGTCACTGGTCTCTAGTGATTGGATAGGAGGCATTCTCAGTGATGTCACCGCTCTCTAGTGATTGGATAGGCAGCATTCTCAGTGATGTCACTGGTCTCTAGTGATTGGATAGGAGGCATTCTCAGTGATGTCACTGGTCTCTAGTGATTGGATAGGCAGCATTCTCAGTGATGTCACTGGTCTCTAGTGATTGGATAGGAGGCATTCTCAGTGATGTCACTGGTCTCTAGTGATTGGATAGGAGGCATTCTCAGTGATGTCACCGCTCTCTAGTGATTGGATAGGCAGCATTCTCAGTGATGTCACTGGTCTCTAGTGATTGGATAGGAGGCATTCTCAGTGATGTCACCGCTCTCTAGTGATTGGATAAGCGGCATTCTCAGTGATGTCACCGATCTCTAGTGATTGGATAGGAGGCATTCTCAGTGATGTCACCGCTCTTTAGTGATTGGATAGGAGGCATTCTCAGTGATGTCACCGCTCTCTAGTGATTGGATAGGAGGCATTCTCAGTGATGTCACCGCTCTCTAGTGATTGGATAGGAGGCATTCTCAGTGATGTCACCGCTCTCTAGTGATTGGATAGGAGGCATTCTCTGTGATGTCACCGCTCTCTAGTGATTGGATAGGAGGCATTCTCAGTGATGTCCCCGCTCTCTAGTGATTGGATAGGCGGCATTATCAGTGATGTCACCACTCTCTAGTGATTGGATAGGCGGCATTCTCAGTGACGTCACCGCTCTCTAGTGATTGGATAGGAGGCATTCTCAGTGATGTCACCGCTCTCTAGTGATTGGATAGGAGGCATTCTCAGTGATGTCCCCGCTCTCTAGTGATTGGATAGGCGGCATTATCAGTGATGTCACCACTCTCTAGTGATTGGATAGGCGGCATTCTCAGTGACGTCACCGCTCTCTAGTGATTGGATAGGAGGCATTCTCAGTGATGTCACCGCTCTCTAGTGATTGGATAGGAGGCATTCTCAGTGATGTCCCCGCTCTCTAGTGATTGGATAGGCGGCATTATCAGTGATGTCACCACTCTCTAGTGATTGGAGAGGAGGCATTCTCAGTGATGTCACCGCTCTCTAGTGATTGGATAGGCGGCATTCTCAGTGACGTCACCGCTCTCTAGTGATTGGATAGGAGGCATTCTCAGTGATGTCACCGCTCTCTAGTGATTGGATAGGAGGCATTCTCAGTGATGTCACCGCTCTCTAGTGATTGGAGAGGAGGCATTCTCAGTGATGTCACCGCTCTCTAGTGATTGGAGAGGAGGCATTCTCAGTGATGTCACCGCTCTCTAGTGATTGGATAGGAGGCATTCTCAGTGATGTCCCCGCTCTCTAGTGATTGGATAGGCAGCATTCTCAGTGATGTCACTGCTCTCTAGTGATTGGATAGGAGGCATTCTCAGTGATGTCACCGCTCTCTAGTGATTGGATAGGAGGCATTCTCAGTGATGTCCCCGCTCTCTAGTGATTGGATAGGCAGCATTCTCAGTGATGTCACTGCTCTCTAGTGATTGGATAGGAGGCATTCTCAGTGATGTCACCGCTCTCTAGTGATTGGAGAGGAGGCATTCTCAGTGATGTCACCGCTCTCTAGTGATTGGATAGGAGGCATTCTCAGTGATGTCCCCGCTCTCTAGTGATTGGATAGGCAGCATTCTCAGTGATGTCACTGCTCTCTAGTGATTGGATAGGAGGCATTCTCAGTGATGTCACCGCTCTCTAGTAATTGGATAGGAGGCATTCTCAGTGATGTCACCGCTCTCTAGTGATTGGATAGGAGGCATTCTCAGTGATGTCCCCGCTCTCTAGTGATTGGATAGGCAGCATTCTCAGTGATGTCACTGCTCTCTAGTGATTGGATAGGAGGCATTCTCAGTGATGTCACCGCTCTCTAGTGATTGGATAGGCAGCATTCTCAGTGATGTCACTGGTCTCTAGTGATTGGATAGGAGGCATTCTCAGTGATGTCACCGCTCTCTAGTGATTGGATAAGCAGCATTCTCAGTGATGTCACCGATCTCTAGTGATTTGATAGGAGGCATTCTCAGTGATGTCACCGCTCTCTAGTGATTGGATAGGAGGCATTCTCAGTGATGTCACCGCTCTCTAGTGATTGGATAGGAGGCATTCTCAGTGATGTCACCGCTCTCTAGTGATTGGATAGGAGGCATTCTCAGTGATGTCACCGCTCTCTAGTGATTGGATAGGAGGCATTCTCTGTGATGTCACCGCTCTCTAGTGATTGGATAGGAGGCATTCTCAGTGATGTCACTGCTCTCTAGTGATTGGATAGGAGGCATTCTCAGTGATGTCACTGCTCTCTAGTGATTGGATAGGAGGCATTCTCAGTGATGTCACTGCTCTCTAGTGATTGGATAGGAGGCATTCTCAGTGATGTCACTGCTCTCTAGTGATTGGATAGGCGGCATTCTCAGTGATGTCACCGCTCTCTAGTGATTGGATAGGAGGAATTCTCAGTGATGTCAACGCTCTCTAGTGATTGGATAAGCGGCATTCTCAGTGATGTCACCGCTCTCTAGTGATTGGATAGGAGGCATTCTCAGTGATGTCACTGCTCTCTAGTGATTGGATAGGAGGCATTCTCAGTGATGTCACCGCTCTCTAGTGATTGGATAGGAGACATTCTCAGTGATGTCACAGCTCTCTAGTGATTGGATAGGAGGCATTCTCAGTGATGTCACCGCTCTCTAGTGATTGGATAGGCGGCATTCTCAGTGATGTCACCGCTCTCTAGTGATTGGATAGGCTGCATTCTCAGTGATGTCACTGGTCTCTAGTGATTGGATAGGAGGCATTCTCAGTGATGTCACCGCTCTCTAGTGATTGGATAGGAGGCATTCTCAGTGATGTCACCGCTCTTTAGTGATTGGATAGGAGACATTCTCAGTGATGTCACAGCTCTCTAGTGATTGGATAGGCTGCATTCTCAGTGATGTCACTGGTCTCTAGTGATTGGATAGGAGGCATTCTCAGTGATGTCAACGCTCTCTAGTGATTGGATAGGAGGCATTCTCAGTGATGTCACCGCTCTCTAGTGATTGGATAGGAGGCATTCTCAGTGATGTCACCGCTCTTTAGTGATTGGATAGGAGACATTCTCAGTGATGTCACAGCTCTCTAGTGATCGGATAGGTGGCATTCTCAGTGATGTCACCGCTCTCTAGTGATTGGATAGGAGACATTCTCAGTGATGTCACAGCTCTCTAGTGATTGGATATGCGGCATTCTCAGTGATGTCACCGCTCTCTAGTGATTGGATAGGCTGCATTCTCAGTGATGTCACTGGTCTCTAGTGATTGGATAGGAGGCATTCTCAGTGATGTCACCGCTCTCTAGTGATTGGATAGGCGGCATTCTCAGTGATGTCACCGCTCTCTAGTGATTGGATAGGAGGCATTCTCAGTGATGTCACCGCTCTCTAGTGATTGGATTGGAGGCATTCTCAGTGATGTCACCGCTCTCTAGTGATTGGATAAGCGGCATTCTCAGTGATGTCACCGCTCTCTAGTGATTGGATAGGAGGCATTCTCAGTGATGTCACCGCTCTTTAGTGATTGGATAGGAGGCATTCTCAGTGATGTCACCGCTCTCTAGTGATTGGATAGGAGGCATTCTCAGTGATGTCACCGCTCTCTAGTGATTGGATAGGAGGCATTCTCAGTGATGTCACCGCTCTCTAGTGATTGGATAGGAGGCATTCTCAGTGATGTCACTGGTCTCTAGTGATTGGATAGGAGGCATTCTCAGTGATGTCACCGCTCTCTAGTGATTGGGTAGGAGGCATTCTCAGTGATGTCACCGCTCTCTAGTGATTGGATAGGAGGCATTCTCAGTGATGTCACTGCTCTCTAGTGATTGGATAGGAGGCATTCTCAGTGATGTCACAGCTCTCTAGTGATTGGATAGGAGGCATTCTCAGTGATGTCACCGCTCTCTAGTGATTGGATAGGAGGCATTCTCAGTGATGTCACCGCTCCTTAGTGATTGGATAGGAGACATTCTCAGTGATGTCACCGCTCTCTAGTGATTGGATAGGAGGCATTCTCAGTGATGTCACTGCTCTCTAGTGATTGGATAGGCGGCATTCTCAGTGATGTCACCGCTCTCTAGTGATTGGATAGGAGGCATTCTCAGTGATGTCATGGCTCTCTAGTGATTGGATAGGCGGCATTCTCAGTGATGTCACCGCTCTCTAGTGATTGGATAGGAGGCATTCTCAGTGATGTCACCGCTCTCTAGTGATCGGATAGGAGGCATTCTCAGTGATGTCATGGCTCTCTAGTGATTGGATAGGCGGCATTCTCAGTGATGTCACCGCTCTCTAGTGATTGGATAGGCGGCATTCTCAGTGATGTCACCGCTCTCTAGTGATCGGATAGGAGGCATTCTCAGTGATGTCACTGGTCTCTAGTGATTGGATAGGAGGCATTCTCAGTGATGTCATGGCTCTCTAGTGATTGGATAGGCGGCATTCTCAGTGATGTCACCGCTCTCTAGTGATTGGATAGGAGGCATTCTCAGTGATGTCACTGCTCTCTAGTGATTGGATAGGAGGCATTCTCAGTGATGTCACTGCTCTCTAGTGATTGGATAGGCGGCATTCTCAGTGATGTCACCGCTCTCTAGTGATTGGATAGGCGGCATTCTCAGTGATGTCACCGCTCTCTAGTTATTGGATAGGAGGCATTCTCAGTGATGTCACTGGTCTCTAGTGATTGGATAGGAGGCATTCTCAGTGATGTCACCGCTCTCTAGTGATTGGATAGGAGGCATTCTCAGTGATGTCACCGCTCTCTAGTGATTGGATAGGAGGCATTCTCAGTGATGTCACCGCTCTCTAGTGATTGGATAGGAGGCATTCTCAGTGATGTCACAGCTCTCTAGTGATTGGATAGGAGGCATTCTCAGTGATGTCACTGGTCTCTAGTGATTGGATAGGAGGCATTCTCAGTGATGTCACCGCTCTCTAGTGATTGGATAGGAGGCATTCTCAGTGATGTCACTGCTCTCTAGTGATTGGATAGGCGGCATTCTCAGTGATGTCACCGCTCTTTAGTGATTGGATAGGAGACATTCTCAGTGATGTCACAGCTCTCTAGTGATTGGATAGGCTGCATTCTCAGTGATGTCACTGGTCTCTAGTGATTGGATAGGAGGCATTCTCAGTGATGTCACCGCTCTCTAGTGATTGGATAGGAGGCATTCTCAGTGATGTCACCGCTCTCTAGTGATTGGATAGGAGGCATTCTCAGTGATGTCACCGCTCTTTAGTGATTGGATAGGAGACATTCTCAGTGATGTCACAGCTCTCTAGTGATTGGATATGCGGCATTCTCAGTGATGTCACCGCTCTCTAGTGATTGGATAGGCTGCATTCTCAGTGATGTCACCGCTCTCTAGTGATTGGATAGGAGACATTCTCAGTGATGTCACAGCTCTCTAGTGATTGGATATGCGGCATTCTCAGTGATGTCACCGCTCTCTAGTGATTGGATAGGCTGCATTCTCAGTGATGTCACTGGTCTCTAGTGATTGGATAGGAGGCATTCTCAGTGATGTCACCGCTCTCTAGTGATTGGATAGGCGGCATTCTCAGTGATGTCACCGCTCTCTAGTGATTGGATAGGAGGCATTCTCAGTGATGTCACCGCTCTCTAGTGATTGGATTGGAGGCATTCTCAGTGATGTCACCGCTCTCTAGTGATTGGATAAGCGGCATTCTCAGTGATGTCACTGGTCTCTAGTGATTGGATAGGCGGCATTCTCAGTGATGTCACCGCTCTCTAGTTATTGGATAGGAGGCATTCTCAGTGATGTCACTGGTCTCTAGTGATTGGATAGGAGGCATTCTCAGTGATGTCACCGCTCTCTAGTGATTGGATAGGAGGCATTCTCAGTGATGTCACCGCTCTCTAGTGATTGGATAGGAGGCATTCTCAGTGATGTCACCGCTCTCTAGTGATTGGATAGGAGGCATTCTCAGTGATGTCACAGCTCTCTAGTGATTGGATAGGAGGCATTCTCAGTGATGTCACTGGTCTCTAGTGATTGGATAGGAGGCATTCTCAGTGATGTCACCGCTCTCTAGTGATTGGATAGGAGGCATTCTCAGTGATGTCACTGCTCTCTAGTGATTGGATAGGCGGCATTCTCAGTGATGTCACCGCTCTCTAGTGATTGGATAGGAGGCATTCTCAGTGATGTCATGGCTCTCTAGTGATTGGATAGGCGGCATTCTCAGTGATGTCACCGCTCTCTAGTGATTGGATAGGAGGCATTCTCAGTGATGTCACCGCTCTCTAGTGATCGGATAGGAGGCATTCTCAGTGATGTCATGGCTCTCTAGTGATTGGATAGGCGGCATTCTCAGTGATGTCACCGCTCTCTAGTGATTGGATAGGCGGCATTCTCAGTGATGTCACCGCTCTCTAGTGATCGGATAGGAGGCATTCTCAGTGATGTCACTGGTCTCTAGTGATTGGATAGGAGGCATTCTCAGTGATGTCATGGCTCTCTAGTGATTGGATAGGCGGCATTCTCAGTGATGTCACCGCTCTCTAGTGATTGGATAGGAGGCATTCTCAGTGATGTCACTGCTCTCTAGTGATTGGATAGGAGGCATTCTCAGTGATGTCACTGCTCTCTAGTGATTGGATAGGCGGCATTCTCAGTGATGTCACCGCTCTCTAGTGATTGGATAGGAGGCATTCTCAGTGATGTCACCGCTCTTTAGTGATTGGATAGGAGGCATTCTCAGTGATGTCACTGCTCTCTAGTGATTGGATAGGAGGCATTCTCAGTGATGTCACTGCTCTCTAGTGATTGGATAGGAGGCATTCTCAGTGATGTCACCGCTCTCTAGTGATTGGATAGGAGGCATTCTCAGTGATGTCACCGCTCTTTAGTGATTGGATAGGAGGCATTCTCAGTGATGTCACTGCTCTCTAGTGATTGGATAGGAGGCATTCTCAGTGATGTCACTGCTCTCTAGTGATTGGATAGGAGGCATTCTCAGTGATGTCCCTGCTCTCTAGTGATTGGATAGGAGGCATTCTCAGTGATGTCACTGCTCTCTAGTGATAGGATAGGAGGGATTCTCAGTGATGTCACCGCTCTCTAGTGATTGGATAGGAGGCATTCTCAGTGATGTCACCACTCTCTAGTGATTGGATAGGAGACATTCTCAGTGATGTCACCGCTCTCTAGTGATTGGCTAGGAGGCATTCTCAGTGATGTCACGGCTCTCTAGTGATTGGATAGGAGGCATTCTCAGTGATGTCACCACTCTCTAGTGATTGGATAGGAGGCATTCTCAGTGATGTCACCGCTCTCTAGTGATTGGATAGGAGGCATTCTCAGTGATGTCACCGCTCTCTAGTGATTGGATAGGAGGCATTCTCAGTGATGTCACAGCTCTCTAGTTATAGGATAGGCGGCATTCTCAGTGATGTCACCGCTCTCTAGTGATTGGATAGGAGGCATTCTCAGTGATGTCACCGCTCTCTAGTGATTGGATAGGAGGCATTCTCAGTGATGTCACCGCTCTCTAGTGATTGGATAGGAGGCATTCTCAGTGATGTCACCGCTCTCTAGTGATTGGATAGGAGGCATTCTCAGTGATGTCACTGCTCTCTAGTGATTGGATAGGAGGCATTCTCAGTGATGTCACCGCTCTCTAGTGATTGGATAGGCGGCATTCTCAGTGATGTCACAGCTCTCTAGTGATTGGATAGGAGACATTCTCAGTGATGTCACTGCTCTCTAGTGATTGGATAGGAGGCATTCTTAGTGATGTCACCGCTCTCTAGTGATTGGATAGGAGGCATTCTTAGTGATGTCACCGCTCTCTGGTGATTGGATAGGAGACATTCTCAGTGATGTCACCGCTCTCTAGTGATCGGATAGGAGGCATTCTCAGTGATGTCACCGCTCTCTAGTGATTGGATAGGCGGCATTCTCAGTGATGTCACCGCTCTCTAGTGATTGGATAGGAGGCATTCTCAGTGATGTCACCGCTCTCTAGTGATTGGATAGGAGGCATTCTCAGTGATGTCACCGCTCTCTAGTGATTGGATAGGCGGCATTCTCAGTGATGTCACTGCTCTCTGGTGATTGGATAGGAGGCATTCTCAGTGATGTCACCGCTCTCTAGTGATTGGATAAGAGGCATTCTCAGTGATGTCACCGCTCTCTAGTGATTGGATAGGAGGCATTCTCAGTGATGTCATCTCTCTCTAGTGATTGGATAGGAGACATTCTCAGTGACGTCACCGCTCTCTAGTGATTGGATAGGCGGCATTCTCAGTGACATCACCGCTCTCTAGTGATTGGATAGGCAGCATTCTCAGTGATGTCACTGGTCCCTAGTGATTGGATAGGAGGCATTCTCAGTGATGTCACTGGTCTCTAGTGATTGGATAGGAGGCATTCTCAGTGATGTCACTGGTCTCTAGTGATTGGATAGGAGGCATTCTCAGTGATGTCACCGCTCTTTAGTGATTGGATAGGAGGCATTCTCAGTGATGTCACTGGTCTCTAGTGATTGGATAGGCAGCATTCTCAGTGATGTCACTGGTCTCTAGTGATTGGATAGGAGGCATTCTCAGTGATGTCACTGGTCTCTAGTGATTGGATAGGAGGCATTCTCAGTGATGTCACCGCTCTCTAGTGATTGGATAGGCAGCATTCTCAGTGATGTCACTGCTCTCTAGTGATTGGATAGGCGGCATTCTCAGTGATGTCACTGGTCTCTAGTGATTGGATAGGCAGCATTCTCAGTGATGTCACTGGTCTCTAGTGATTGGATAGGAGGCATTCTCAGTGATGTCACCGCTCTCTAGTGATTGGATAGGCAGCATTCTCAGTGATGTCACTGGTCTCTAGTGATTGGATAGGCAGCATTCTCAGTGATGTCACTGGTCTCTAGTGATTGGATAGGAGGCATTCTCAGTGATGTCACTGGTCTCTAGTGATTGGATAGGAGGCATTCTCAGTGATGTCACCGCTCTCTAGTGATTGGATAGGCAGCATTCTCAGTGATGTCACTGGTCTCTAGTGATTGGATAGGAGGCATTCTCAGTGATGTCACCGCTCTCTAGTGATTGGATAGGCAGCATTCTCAGTGATGTCACTGGTCTCTAGTGATTGGATAGGAGGCATTCTCAGTGATGTCACTGGTCTCTAGTGATTGGATAGGCAGCATTCTCAGTGATGTCACTGGTCTCTAGTGATTGGATAGGAGGCATTCTCAGTGATGTCACTGGTCTCTAGTGATTGGATAGGAGGCATTCTCAGTGATGTCACCGCTCTCTAGTGATTGGATAGGCAGCATTCTCAGTGATGTCACTGGTCTCTAGTGATTGGATAGGAGGCATTCTCAGTGATGTCACCGCTCTCTAGTGATTGGATAAGCGGCATTCTCAGTGATGTCACCGATCTCTAGTGATTGGATAGGAGGCATTCTCAGTGATGTCACCGCTCTTTAGTGATTGGATAGGAGGCATTCTCAGTGATGTCACCGCTCTCTAGTGATTGGATAGGAGGCATTCTCAGTGATGTCACCGCTCTCTAGTGATTGGATAGGAGGCATTCTCAGTGATGTCACCGCTCTCTAGTGATTGGATAGGAGGCATTCTCTGTGATGTCACCGCTCTCTAGTGATTGGATAGGAGGCATTCTCAGTGATGTCCCCGCTCTCTAGTGATTGGATAGGCGGCATTATCAGTGATGTCACCACTCTCTAGTGATTGGATAGGCGGCATTCTCAGTGACGTCACCGCTCTCTAGTGATTGGATAGGAGGCATTCTCAGTGATGTCACCGCTCTCTAGTGATTGGATAGGAGGCATTCTCAGTGATGTCCCCGCTCTCTAGTGATTGGATAGGCGGCATTATCAGTGATGTCACCACTCTCTAGTGATTGGATAGGCGGCATTCTCAGTGACGTCACCGCTCTCTAGTGATTGGATAGGAGGCATTCTCAGTGATGTCACCGCTCTCTAGTGATTGGATAGGAGGCATTCTCAGTGATGTCCCCGCTCTCTAGTGATTGGATAGGCGGCATTATCAGTGATGTCACCACTCTCTAGTGATTGGAGAGGAGGCATTCTCAGTGATGTCACCGCTCTCTAGTGATTGGATAGGCGGCATTCTCAGTGACGTCACCGCTCTCTAGTGATTGGATAGGAGGCATTCTCAGTGATGTCACCGCTCTCTAGTGATTGGATAGGAGGCATTCTCAGTGATGTCACCGCTCTCTAGTGATTGGAGAGGAGGCATTCTCAGTGATGTCACCGCTCTCTAGTGATTGGAGAGGAGGCATTCTCAGTGATGTCACCGCTCTCTAGTGATTGGATAGGAGGCATTCTCAGTGATGTCCCCGCTCTCTAGTGATTGGATAGGCAGCATTCTCAGTGATGTCACTGCTCTCTAGTGATTGGATAGGAGGCATTCTCAGTGATGTCACCGCTCTCTAGTGATTGGATAGGAGGCATTCTCAGTGATGTCCCCGCTCTCTAGTGATTGGATAGGCAGCATTCTCAGTGATGTCACTGCTCTCTAGTGATTGGATAGGAGGCATTCTCAGTGATGTCACCGCTCTCTAGTGATTGGAGAGGAGGCATTCTCAGTGATGTCACCGCTCTCTAGTGATTGGATAGGAGGCATTCTCAGTGATGTCCCCGCTCTCTAGTGATTGGATAGGCAGCATTCTCAGTGATGTCACTGCTCTCTAGTGATTGGATAGGAGGCATTCTCAGTGATGTCACCGCTCTCTAGTAATTGGATAGGAGGCATTCTCAGTGATGTCACCGCTCTCTAGTGATTGGATAGGAGGCATTCTCAGTGATGTCCCCGCTCTCTAGTGATTGGATAGGCAGCATTCTCAGTGATGTCACTGCTCTCTAGTGATTGGATAGGAGGCATTCTCAGTGATGTCACCGCTCTCTAGTGATTGGATAGGCAGCATTCTCAGTGATGTCACTGGTCTCTAGTGATTGGATAGGAGGCATTCTCAGTGATGTCACCGCTCTCTAGTGATTGGATAAGCAGCATTCTCAGTGATGTCACCGATCTCTAGTGATTTGATAGGAGGCATTCTCAGTGATGTCACCGCTCTCTAGTGATTGGATAGGAGGCATTCTCAGTGATGTCACCGCTCTCTAGTGATTGGATAGGAGGCATTCTCAGTGATGTCACCGCTCTCTAGTGATTGGATAGGAGGCATTCTCAGTGATGTCACCGCTCTCTAGTGATTGGATAGGAGGCATTCTCTGTGATGTCACCGCTCTCTAGTGATTGGATAGGAGGCATTCTCAGTGATGTCACTGCTCTCTAGTGATTGGATAGGAGGCATTCTCAGTGATGTCACTGCTCTCTAGTGATTGGATAGGAGGCATTCTCAGTGATGTCACTGCTCTCTAGTGATTGGATAGGAGGCATTCTCAGTGATGTCACTGCTCTCTAGTGATTGGATAGGCGGCATTCTCAGTGATGTCACCGCTCTCTAGTGATTGGATAGGAGGAATTCTCAGTGATGTCAACGCTCTCTAGTGATTGGATAAGCGGCATTCTCAGTGATGTCACCGCTCTCTAGTGATTGGATAGGAGGCATTCTCAGTGATGTCACTGCTCTCTAGTGATTGGATAGGAGGCATTCTCAGTGATGTCACCGCTCTCTAGTGATTGGATAGGAGACATTCTCAGTGATGTCACAGCTCTCTAGTGATTGGATAGGAGGCATTCTCAGTGATGTCACCGCTCTCTAGTGATTGGATAGGCGGCATTCTCAGTGATGTCACCGCTCTCTAGTGATTGGATAGGCTGCATTCTCAGTGATGTCACTGGTCTCTAGTGATTGGATAGGAGGCATTCTCAGTGATGTCACCGCTCTCTAGTGATTGGATAGGAGGCATTCTCAGTGATGTCACCGCTCTTTAGTGATTGGATAGGAGACATTCTCAGTGATGTCACAGCTCTCTAGTGATTGGATAGGCTGCATTCTCAGTGATGTCACTGGTCTCTAGTGATTGGATAGGAGGCATTCTCAGTGATGTCAACGCTCTCTAGTGATTGGATAGGAGGCATTCTCAGTGATGTCACCGCTCTCTAGTGATTGGATAGGAGGCATTCTCAGTGATGTCACCGCTCTTTAGTGATTGGATAGGAGACATTCTCAGTGATGTCACAGCTCTCTAGTGATCGGATAGGTGGCATTCTCAGTGATGTCACCGCTCTCTAGTGATTGGATAGGAGACATTCTCAGTGATGTCACAGCTCTCTAGTGATTGGATATGCGGCATTCTCAGTGATGTCACCGCTCTCTAGTGATTGGATAGGCTGCATTCTCAGTGATGTCACTGGTCTCTAGTGATTGGATAGGAGGCATTCTCAGTGATGTCACCGCTCTCTAGTGATTGGATAGGCGGCATTCTCAGTGATGTCACCGCTCTCTAGTGATTGGATAGGAGGCATTCTCAGTGATGTCACCGCTCTCTAGTGATTGGATTGGAGGCATTCTCAGTGATGTCACCGCTCTCTAGTGATTGGATAAGCGGCATTCTCAGTGATGTCACCGCTCTCTAGTGATTGGATAGGAGGCATTCTCAGTGATGTCACCGCTCTTTAGTGATTGGATAGGAGGCATTCTCAGTGATGTCACCGCTCTCTAGTGATTGGATAGGAGGCATTCTCAGTGATGTCACCGCTCTCTAGTGATTGGATAGGAGGCATTCTCAGTGATGTCACCGCTCTCTAGTGATTGGATAGGAGGCATTCTCAGTGATGTCACTGGTCTCTAGTGATTGGATAGGAGGCATTCTCAGTGATGTCACCGCTCTCTAGTGATTGGGTAGGAGGCATTCTCAGTGATGTCACCGCTCTCTAGTGATTGGATAGGAGGCATTCTCAGTGATGTCACCGCTCTCTAGTGATTGGATAGGAGGCATTCTCAGTGATGTCACAGCTCTCTAGTGATTGGATAGGAGGCATTCTCAGTGATGTCACCGCTCTCTAGTGATTGGATAGGAGGCATTCTCAGTGATGTCACCGCTCCTTAGTGATTGGATAGGAGACATTCTCAGTGATGTCACCGCTCTCTAGTGATTGGATAGGAGGCATTCTCAGTGATGTCACTGCTCTCTAGTGATTGGATAGGCGGCATTCTCAGTGATGTCACCGCTCTCTAGTGATTGGATAGGAGGCATTCTCAGTGATGTCATGGCTCTCTAGTGATTGGATAGGCGGCATTCTCAGTGATGTCACCGCTCTCTAGTGATTGGATAGGAGGCATTCTCAGTGATGTCACCGCTCTCTAGTGATCGGATAGGAGGCATTCTCAGTGATGTCATGGCTCTCTAGTGATTGGATAGGCGGCATTCTCAGTGATGTCACCGCTCTCTAGTGATTGGATAGGCGGCATTCTCAGTGATGTCACCGCTCTCTAGTGATCGGATAGGAGGCATTCTCAGTGATGTCACTGGTCTCTAGTGATTGGATAGGAGGCATTCTCAGTGATGTCATGGCTCTCTAGTGATTGGATAGGCGGCATTCTCAGTGATGTCACCGCTCTCTAGTGATTGGATAGGAGGCATTCTCAGTGATGTCACTGCTCTCTAGTGATTGGATAGGAGGCATTCTCAGTGATGTCACTGCTCTCTAGTGATTGGATAGGCGGCATTCTCAGTGATGTCACCGCTCTCTAGTGATTGGATAGGAGGCATTCTCAGTGATGTCACCGCTCTTTAGTGATTGGATAGGAGGCATTCTCAGTGATGTCACTGCTCTCTAGTGATTGGATAGGAGGCATTCTCAGTGATGTCACTGCTCTCTAGTGATTGGATAGGAGGCATTCTCAGTGATGTCACCGCTCTCTAGTGATTGGATAGGAGGCATTCTCAGTGATGTCACCGCTCTTTAGTGATTGGATAGGAGGCATTCTCAGTGATGTCACTGCTCTCTAGTGATTGGATAGGAGGCATTCTCAGTGATGTCACTGCTCTCTAGTGATTGGATAGGAGGCATTCTCAGTGATGTCACTGCTCTCTAGTGATTGGATAGGAGGCATTCTCAGTGATGTCACTGCTCTCTAGTGATAGGATAGGAGGGATTCTCAGTGATGTCACCGCTCTCTAGTGATTGGATAGGAGGCATTCTCAGTGATGTCACCACTCTCTAGTGATTGGATAGGAGACATTCTCAGTGATGTCACCGCTCTCTAGTGATTGGCTAGGAGGCATTTTCAGTGATGTCACGGCTCTCTAGTGATTGGATAGGAGGCATTCTCAGTGATGTCACCACTCTCTAGTGATTGGATAGGAGGCATTCTCAGTGATGTCACCGCTCTCTAGTGATTGGATAGGAGGCATTCTCAGTGATGTCACCGCTCTCTAGTGATTGGATAGGAGGCATTCTCAGTGATGTCACAGCTCTCTAGTTATAGGATAGGCGGCATTCTCAGTGATGTCACCGCTCTCTAGTGATTGGATAGGAGGCATTCTCAGTGATGTCACCGCACTCTAGTGATTGGATAGGAGGCATTCTCAGTGATGTCACCGCTCTCTAGTGATTGGATAGGAGGCATTCTCAGTGATGTCACCGCTCTCTAGTGATTGGATAGGCAGCATTCTCAGTGATGTCACCGCTCTCTAGTGATTGGATAGGAGGCATTCTCAGTGATGTCACCACTCTCTAGTGATTGGATAGGCGGCATTCTCAGTGATGTCACCGCTCTCTAGTGATTGGATAGGAGGCATTCTCAGTGATATCACCGCTCTCTAGTGATTTGATAGGAGGCATTCTCAGTGATGTCACGGCTCTCTAGTGATTGGATAGGAGGCATTCTCAGTGATGTCACCGCTCTCTAGTGATTTGATAGGAGGCATTCTCAGTGATGTCACCGCTCTCTAGTGATTGGATAGGAGGCATTCTCAGTGATGTCACCGCTCTCTAGTGATTTGATAGGAGGCATTCTCAGTGATGTCACCGCTCTCTAGTGATTTGATAGGAGGCATTCTCAGTGATGTCACCGCTCTCTAGTGATTGGATAAGCGGCATTCTCAGTGATGTCACCGCTCCTTAGTGATTGGATAGGAGACATTCTCAGTGATGTCACCGCTCTCTAGTGATTGGATAGGAGGCATTCTCAGTGATGTCACTGCTCTCTAGTGATTGGATAGGCGGCATTCTCAGTGATGTCACCGCTCTCTAGTGATTGGATAGGAGGCATTCTCAGTGATGTCACAGCTCTCTAGTGATTGGATAGGAGGCATTCTCAGTGATGTCACTGCTCTCTAGTGATTGGATAGGAAGCATTCTCAGTGATGTCACCACTCTCTAGTGATTGGATAAGCGGCATTCTCAGTGATGTCACCGCTCCTTAGTGATTGGATAGGAGACATTCTCAGTGATGTCACCGCTCTCTAGTGATTGGATAGGAGGCATTCTCAGTGATGTCACTGCTCTCTAGTGATTGGATAGGCGGCATTCTCAGTGATGTCACTGCTCTCTAGTGATTGGATAGGCGGCATTCTCAGTGATGTCACCGCTCTCTAGTGATTGGATAGGCAGCATTCTCAGTGATGTCACCGCTCTCTAGTGATTGGATAGGAGGCATTCTCAGTGATGTCACCGCTCTCTAGTGATTGGATAGGAGGCATTCTCAGTGATGTCACTGCTCTCTAGTGATTGGATAGGAGGCATTCTCAGTGATGTCACTGCTCTCTAGTGATTGGATAGGCGGCATTCTCAGTGATGTCACTGCTCTCTAGTGATTGGATAGGCGGCATTCTCAGTGATGTCACCGCTCTCTAGTAATTGGATAGGAGGCATTCTCAGTGATGTCACCGCTCTCTAGTGATTGGATAGGCGGCATTCTCAGTGATGTCACTGCTCTCTAGTGATTGGATAGGAAGCATTCTCAGTGATGTCACTGCTCTCTAGTGATTGGATAGGAGGCATTCTCAGTGATGTCACCGCTCTCTAGTGATTGGATAGGAGGCATTCTCAGTGATGTCACCGCTCTCTAGTGATTGGATAGGAGGCATTCTCAGTGATGTCACCGCTCTCTAGTGATTGGATAGGAGGCATTCTCAGTGATGTCACTGCTCTCTAGTGATTGGATAGGAGGCATTCTCAGTGATGTCACTGCTCTCTAGTGATTGGATAGGAAGCATTCTCAGTGATGTCACCGCTCTCTAGTGATTGGATAGGAAGCATTCTCAGTTATGTCACTGCTCTCTAGTGATTGGATAGGAGGCATTCTCAGTGATGTCATTGCTCTCTAGTGATTGGATAGGAGGCATTCTCAGTGATGTCACCGCTCTCTTGTGATCGGATAGGCGGCATTCTCAGTGATGTCACTGCTCTCTAGTGATTGGATAGGCGGCATTCTCAGTGATGTCACCGCTCTCTAGTGATTGGATAGGAGGCATTCTCAGTGATGTCACCGCTCTCTAGTGATTGGATAGGCGGCATTCTCAGTGATGTCACTGCTCTCTAGTGATTGGATAGGAAGCATTCTCAGTGATGTCACTGCTCTCTAGTGATTGGATAGGAGGCATTCTCAGTGATGTCACCGCTCTCTAGTGATCGGATAGGCGGCATTGTCAGTGATGTCACTGCTCTCTAGTGATTGGATAGGCAGCATTCTCAGTGATGTCACCGCTCTCTAGTGATCGGATAGGCGGCATTCTCAGTGATGTCACCACTCTCTAGTGATCGGATAGGCGGCATTGTCAGTGATGTCACCGCTCTCTAGTGATCGGATAGGCGGTATAACTAGGTGGGCTCCTGGTTTGGGCGCCATCAATCTCTGCCTCTATATTGAGAGTCTTGCAGGACACACTGTTTATTTTTGGCCGGGATCTGCAATTTGCTGTAATCTTTCCAATATGAAAAGCAGCAGCGGGAATGTTGGCGAACGCTGCGAAAATCCAGCTGAAACCGTCATGTTTTCAAGAGGGAAAAAAAGCTTAATACGGAACCTTCCTGTTTTTCTGGGAATTGAAGTGAGCAGGAAATTAAATCCTTCTCAAGCCTTTTACTATGTCTCTGCCAGAACAAGCGAGCGCTGAGCTCACAGCGGCCTCCTCGCTATAACATACACAAGACCCGGGGCCAAGAGAGCCACAGCGCTGTACATAGAAGCAGTCACATGACCTCCTGTCCCTCAGAGCTCACACTCTAATGTCTCCCCCACACTCACACACTGTTATTATACATTATATAGCGCTGACATATACCACAGCGCTGTCCATAGAAGCAGTCACATGACTCCCTGTCCCTCAGAGCTCACACTCTAATGTCTCCTCCGCACTCACACACTGTTAATATACATTATATAGTGCTGACATATACCACAGCGCTGTACATAGAAGCAGTCACATGGCTGGCACAGGTGATTGGAAGAGAGTAATGAAGGAATTCATGAGCCGAGTCCTGAAATGAAGCTTCGCATCCTGTTTTCAGTGCGGCGGGTTTCCGAGTGCCCGGGCCCCCCGTTCCTGGCACGGCCCTACGCAGGGCACACGGTGCCAAGGTTGGGGGTCACAGGAAGGGCGGCACTTCCCCTGCAGCTATTTCATGCCACTTAACCTCCAGCAGGACCCACTCAGGAGACCCATTGGAGGGTCGGGAGCCTGGCATGTGCCTTCGTCCAATGAGGAGAGCCGGCCCGGGACCCATCGGGGTATTCTAAGTAACATACTGTAACATTCTAAGTAACTAAGTAACATCGAGCAACATACTGCTCCGTTTAAATACTGCTCCCGAGTAGCATACTGCACTCCCGAGTGACATACTGCTCCAGAGTAACATGCTGCTCCCGAGTAACACACTGCTCCCGAGTAACATACTGCTCCTGAGTAACATACTGCTCCCGAGTAACATACTGCTCCTGAGTAACATACTGCTCCCGAGTAACATACTGCTTCCATGTAACATACTGCTCCCGAGTAACATACTGCTCCCGAGTAACATACTGTTCCAGAGTAACATAATGCTCCCGAGTAGCATACTGCTTCCGAGTAACATACTGCTCCTGAGTAATATACTGCTCCCGAGTAACATACTGCTCCTGAGTAACATACTGCTCCCGAGTAACATACTGCTCCTGAGTAACATACTGCTCCCGAGTAACATACTGCTCCCGAGTAACATACTGCTTCCATGTAACATACTGCTCCCGAGTAACATACTGCTCCCGAGTAACATACTGTTCCAGAGTAACATAATGCTCCCGAGTAGCATACTGCTCCCGAGTAGCATACTGCTCCAGAGTAGCATACTGCTCCCGAGCAACATACTCCTCCCGAGTAACATACTGCTCCCGAGTAACATACTGCTTCCATGTAACATACTGCTCCCGAGTAACATACTGCTCCCGAGTAACATACTGTTCCAGAGTAACATAATGCTCCCGAGTAGCATACTGCTTCCGAGTAACATACTGCTCCCGAGTAACATACTGCTCCTGAGTAACATACTGCTCCCGAGTAACATACTGCTCCCGAGTAACATACTGCTTCCATGTAACATACTGCTCCCGAGTAACATACTGCTCCCGAGTAACATACTGTTCCAGAGTAACATAATGCTCCCGAGTAGCATACTGCTCCCGAGTAGCATACTGCTCCCGAGTAACATACTCCTCCCGAGTAACATACTGCTCCCGAGTAACATACTGCTCCCGAGTAACATACTGCTCCCGAGTAACATACTGCTCCCGAGTAACATACTGCTCCTGAGTAACATACTGCTCCCGAGTAACATACTGCTCCTGAGTAACATACTGCTCCCGAGTAACATACTGCTCCCGAGTAACATACTGCTTCCATGTAACATACTGCTCCCGAGTAACATACTGCTCCCGAGTAACATACTGCTCCCGAGTAACATACTGCTCCCGAGTAACATACTGTTCCAGAGTAACATAATGCTCCCGAGTAGCATACTGCTCCCGAGTAGCATACTGCTCCAGAGTAGCATACTGCTCCCGAGTAACATACTCCTCCCGAGTAACATACTGCTCCCGAGTAACATACTGCTCCCGAGTAACACACTGCTCCCGAGTAACATACTGCTCCCGAGTAACATACTGCTCCCGAGTAACATACTGCTCCCGAGTAACATACTGCTCCCGAGTAGCATACTGCTCCCCAGTAACATACTGCTCCCGAGTAACATACTGCTCCCGAGTAGCATACTGCTCCCGATTAACATACTTCTCCCGAGTAACATACTGCTCCCGAGTAACACACTGCTCCCGAGTAACATACTGCTCCCGAGTAACACACTGCTCCCGAGTAACATACTGCTCCCCAGTAACATACTGCTCCCGAGTAACATACTGCTTCCATGTAACATACTGCTCCTGAGTAACACACTGCTCCCGAGTAACATACTGCTCCCCAGTAACATACTGCTCCCCAGTAACATACTGCTCCCGAGTAACATACTGCTCCCGAGTAGCATACTGCTCCCGAGTAACATACTGCTCCCCAGTAACATACTGCTCCCCAGTAACATACTGCTCCCGAGTAGCATACTGCTCCCGATTAAAATACTGCTCCCGATTAAAATACTGCTCCTGAGTAACAAACTGCTCCCGAGTAACAAACTGCTCCCGAGTAACACACTGCTCCCGAGTAACATACTGCTCCCGAGTGGCATACTGCTCCCGAGTAACACACTGCTCCCGAGTAACACACTGCTCCCGAGTAACACACTGCTCCTGAGTAACACACTGCTCCCGAGTAACACACTGCTCCCGAGTGGCATACTGCTCCCGAGTAACACACTGCTCCCGAGTAACACACTGCTCCCGAGTAACACACTGCTCCTGAGTAACACACTGCTCCCGAGTAACACACTGCTCCCGAGTAACACACTGCTCCCGAGTAACATACCATCGCCTTAGACGGCTCCAAGCGCACTGATTGGACGAGCGGCCACGCATGCGCCGTAGGACCGAGAAGAGGTGAGTTGCGCTCGGCAATCTGGGGGCTTTCACACAGCCGGGCATCCCTGATCGGGGAAAGGACCAAAACCCGGGATAGTCAAATCCTAGGTTTTAGTCCACTTTAAAGTAAGATGCATCAGGGATGAAGACCAAAACATGGTCCTCATCCCTAGGTCATCCCAAATTGGGATGCCCCACAGCGTGAAACCTCCCCCTATTTGCCCAATAGGCTTACCTTTCCAATGAGCCCACGGTGCACGGGCAGCCTCCTTGGCTGTGTATAACTGAATGGCTGGGAACTGGGGGTGCAGCAGCTCCCGCTCCCTATTGCCAAGCTCTGTAGCTAAACTGCCATATGCCGCCATGTGATCCAGGAAAGGTAAGTCATTATGGGTAAATCGGGGGGTTTCACAGAGTGGGGCATCCCAAATCGTGACACTCCCAGGGCAAGCAACAAAACCTAAGATGGTGGAAAAAACACCAAGGTTTTGTTCCGCTTTAATAACCTGATGCAATTAAGGCCGGGGATTATTTTTGGAGCTCTGAGATCTCTCTCTGTAAATCCCGCAAGAGGCGCCGCGCTAATTACACGCCTCGCTCGGGTCAGCCGTCCAATTACTGGCAAGTTTTTCTAACCTTTCTTTTTTTCTTTTTTTTTTCTTTTTTTGATTCGTTCATCAAAGGCTTCCTGTGATCAAGGTCCCCGAGCATCAGCCGGCCAGTTCCGAAACGTAGAGGAGCTAAAAACTGACGAAAATGTCTAAAAGCAGCGGCCGCGCTCCTACGGGAAACCAGAAATGTTATTTTAGCGCCTTTCATCGGAAATACATGAGAGGAAATCCAGCTCTGATCCCATTCTCACCGAAAGCTGTATCCTCCCATATACCCTAATAGATTGTAAGCTCTTCTCCTTCTGTATCCTCCCTTATACCCTAATAGATTGTAAGCTCTTCTCCTCCTGTATCCTCCCTTATACCCTAATAGAGTGTAAGCTCTTCTCCTCCTGTATCCTCCCTTATACCCTAATAGAGTGTAAGCTCTTCTCCTTCTGTATCCTCCCTTATACCCTAATAGAGTGTAAGCTCTTCTCCTTCTGTATCCTCCCTTATACCCTAATAGATTGTAAGCTCTTCTCCTCCTGTATTCTCCCTTATACCCTAATAGATTGTAAGCTCTTCTCCTTCTGTATCCTCCCTTATACCCTAATAGAGTGTAAGCTCTTCTCCTCCTGTATCCTCCCTTATACCCTAATAGAGTGTAAGCTCTTCTCCTCCTGTATCCTCCCTTATAACCTAATAGAGTGTAAGCTCTTCTCCTCCTGTATCCTCCCTTATACCCTAATAGAGTGTAAGCTCTTCTCCTCCTGTATCCTCCCTTATAACCTAATAGAGTGTAAGCTCTTCTCCTCCTGTATCCTCCCTTATACCCTAATAGAGTGTAAGCTCTTCTCCTCCTGTATCCTCCCTTATACCCTAATAGAGTGTAAGCTCTTCTCCTCCTGTATCCTCCCTTATACCCTAATAGAGTGTAAGCTCTTCTCCTCCTGTATCCTCCCTTATACCCTAATAGAGTGTAAGCTCTTCTCCTCCTGTATCCTCCCTTATACCCTAATAGAGTGTAAGCTCTTCTCCTCCTGTATCCTCCCTTATACCCTAATAGAGTGTAAGCTCTTCTCCTTCTGTATCCTCCCTTATACCCTAATAGAGTGTAAGCTCTTCTCCTCCTGTATCCTCCCTTATACCCTAATAGAGTGTAAGCTCTTCTCCTAACCCCCCCCAACATTACAGCAAGCACTGTGGCTGGGGTCATGTGACAGGTGATGATGCAATAAGAGGGGGCGCGCTCACCGGGGGGTCACCCCCATATTTCTCCTATGACAGGTCCTCTTCCTTGTTTACCAGTCACATCCCGCACAGTAATCCCCCCTCAGCTGTGTTTAGGCAGCACTCCGACCCTCTTATCCGACAGGTGTTTGGGGTGTCAGAGGTGCTGGGAGAGGAGAAGCCGCCATCTGCCTGAGTTATTATACACACTCCAAGACGCCATTAAATCTGCTTCGGGAGCACACAGAGAAAAAAGAGAGAGAGAGAGAAAATGGAGGGAGTGTGGAATAGAGAGAAAAAGAAAATGGGGGGAGCATGGAAAAGAGAAAGAGAATGTGGGGAGTGCGGAAAGGAGAGAGAGAAAGAAAGAGGGGGGAGTGCAGAAAAAAGAGAAAATGGGGGAAGTGCAGCTAAGAGAGAAAAAGAAAATGGGGGGAATAATGAAAAGAGAGAGAGAGAGTGGGAGTGCAGAAAAGAGAGAGAGAGAAAATGGAGGGAGTGTGGAATAGAGAAAAAAAATGGGGGGAGCACGGAAAAGAGAAAGAGAATGTGGGGAGTGCGGAAAGGAGAGAGAGAAAGAAAGAGGGGGGAGTGCAGAAAAAAGAGAAAATGGGGGAAGTGCAGATAAGAGAGAAAAAGAAAATGGGGGGGAATAATGAAAAGAGAGAGAGAGAGTGGGAGTGCAGAAAAGAGAGAGAGAGAAAATGGGGGGAGTGTGGAAAAGAGAGAGAGAAAATAGGGGGAGTGTGGAAAAGAGAGAGAGAAAATAGGGGGAGTGTGGAAAAGAAAAAGAGATAGAGAAAATAGGGGTAGTGCAAAAAGGAGAGAGAGAGAATATGGGGGGGAGTGTAGAAAAGGGAGGGCGAGCAAAAATGGGGAGAGTGCGGAAAAGAGAAAAAGGGAAAATATGGGGGGAGTGCGGAAAAGAGAAAAGGGGAATAAATGTCGGGAGTGCAGAAAAGGTAGAGAAAGAGGGAGAGAAAGAGAAGGAGAGAATCTAGAAAATAAATAGCGGGGGAGAGAGAGCAGGGAATGTGAAAAAAAGAGAGACGTGGACAGTATGTGGAAAAGAGAGAGGAGGAAGAGAAATGTAGAATATAGAGAGATAGAGAGGATGTGGAAAAGAAAGACAGAAGGGAGGGATGTGCAAAGGACAACAAGAAGAGGAGAATGTGGAAGAGAAATTAAGAAAGAGTGAATGTGAAATAGAGGAGTGAATGTGGAAAAGAGAAATAGGAGGGTGTTGAAAAAGTTACAAGTGGATGGAATGCGACGAGAGAGACAGAGAGTGAATAGAAACAGGATAAAAGAGATGTAAGGAGGGTGTACAACAGAAAAAAGGAAGGAATGCAGAAAAGGAAATGGGGAAATGAGAGCAAGCTGTGAAAAGAGAGATGAAAAACAAAGAGAAAAAGGAAGAGTGCTCATGTAAAAAGAGCGAGGCAATTATAGAAGAAGAGAAGAGATAAATAGAAAGTAATTGGAGGAAATAGTTGTGCCGAGAGCTTTATCTCTAAAGTGATGTGTGAATGGTGCCCTGTGTGACCGCATTGCAGGCTGGCCATGTTTGAAGATCATTAATAGAGGTCCAGCACTATTATTATTATTATTATTGTTTATATAGCACCATCATCTTCCGTAGCGCTGTACAAAGTACTAGCCATAGTACACAGCCTATCTTTCCCATATCTATCTATCTATCTATCTATCTATCTATCTATCTATCTATCCCATATCTATCTATCCCATATCTATCTATCTATCTATCTATCTATCTCATATCTATCTATCCCATATCTATCTATCTATCTATCTATCTATCTATCCCATATCTATCTATCTATCTATCTATCTATCTATCTATCCCATATCTATCTATCTATCTATCTATCTATCTATCTATCCCATATCTATCATCTATCTATCTATCTATCCCATATCTATCTATCTATCTATCTATCTATCTATCTATCTATCTATCTATCTATCTATCTATCCCATATCTATCTATCTATCTATCTATCTATCTATCTATCTATCTATCCCATATCTATCTATCTATCTATCTATCTATCTATCTATCTATCCCATATCTATCTATCTATCTATCTATCTATCTATCTATCCCATATCTATCTATCTATCTATCTATCTATCTATCTATCTATCTATCTATCCCATATCTATCTATCTATCTATCTATCTATCTATCTATCTATCTATCTATCTAATATCTATCTATCTCATATCTATCTATCTATCTATCTATCTATCTATCTATCTATCTATCTATCCCATATCTATCTATCTATCTATCTATCCCATATCTATCTATCTATCTATCTATCTATCTATCCCATATCTATCTATCTATCTATCTATCTATCTATCTTTCCCATATCTATCTATCTATCTATCTATCTATCTATCTATCTATCTATCTATCTATCTATCCCATATCTATCTATCTATCTATCATCTATCTATCTATCTATCCCATATCTATCTATCCCATATCTATCTATCTATCTATCTATCTATCTATCTATCTATCTATCTCATATCTATCTATCCCATATCTATCTATCTATCTATCTATCTATCTATCTATCTATCTATCTATCCCATATCTATCTATCTATCTATCTATCTATCTATCCCATATCTATCTATCTATCTATCTATCTATCTATCTATCTATCTATCTATCTATCCCATATCTATCTATCTATCTATCTATCCCATATCTATCATCTATCTATCTATCTATCCCATATCTATCTATCTATCTATCTATCTATCTATCTATCTATCCCATATCTATCTATCTATCTATCTATCTATCCCATATCTATCTATCTATCTATCTATCTATCTATCCCATATCTATCTATCTATCTATCTATCTATCTATCTATCCCATATCTATCTATCTATCTATCTATCTATCTATCTATCCCATATCTATCTATCTATCTATCTATCCCATATCTATCTATCTATCTATCTATCTATCCCATATCTATCTATCTATCTATCTATCTATCTATCTATCTATCTATCCCATATCTATCTATCTATCTATCTATCTATCTATCTATCTATCTATCCCATATCTATCTATCTATCTATCTATCTATCTATCTATCTAATATCTATCTATCTCATATCTATCTATCTATCTATCTATCTAATATCTATCTATCTCATATCTATCTATCTATCTATCTATCTATCTATCTATCTATCTACCCCATATCTATCTATCTATCTATCTATCTATCTATCTATCTATCTATCTATCCCATATCTATCTATCTATCTATCTATCTCATATCTATCTATCTATCTATCTATCTATCTATCTATCTCATATCTATCTATCTATCTATCTATCTATCTATCTATCTATCTCATATCTATCTATCTATCTATCTATCTATCTCATATCTATCTATCTATCCCATATCTATCTATCTATCTATCTATCTATCTATCTATCTATCTATCCCATATCTATCTATCTATCTATCTATCTATCTATCTATCTATCTCATATCTATCTATCCCATATCTATCTATCTATCTATCTATCTATCTATCTATCTATCTATCTACCCATATCTATCTATCTATCTATCTATC
>CM051241.1:5910683-5923183 GCA_027917425.1 Gastrophryne carolinensis
TAGATAGATAGATAGATAGATAGATAGATATGGGATAGATAGATAGATAGATAGATAGATAGATAGATAGATAGATAGATATGGGATAGATAGATAGATAGATATGGGATAGATAGATAGATAGATAGATAGATAGATATGGGATAGATAGATAGATAGATAGATAGATAGATAGATAGATAGATATGAGATAGATAGATAGATAGATAGATAGATAGATATGGGATAGATAGATAGATAGATAGATAGATAGATAGATAGATAGATAGATAGATAGATATGAGATAGATAGATAGATATGAGATAGATAGATATGGGATAGGTGGATAGATGATAGATAGAAGAAAAGGAGAGAATGTAAGAAAGACAGGGGGATAAGAGAATGTGGGAAAGAAAAAAGAAAGAAGAGTATGTGAAAAAGGAGAAAGAGAGCAGAAGAGAATGTGAAAAAGGAGAAAGAGAAGGAAGGTGGGAAAGCGAGAAAAGGAGCGATTGTGGAAAAGGGAGAGAATAAGAATGTGGAAATGAAGACAGCCCCCCCAGGATGTATACTTCTCCTTTAAGTGGTGAGGCCGGGGCCGGCGTGGGCCCTCTTCCAGGGCTGGCCACGTGTGGGGTCCGCTCATGCAGCATAAGCGCAGGGGATCGGCTTTCAGAGGCAATGTCCAGGCTAATGTGATGTTTATTGCCAAAAACGTCCATTTTCATTTGTTCTTGAGTAACAGCCGCGAGTGAAGGAAAGACAATCCGTTATAATGACACAGAGACCCTGAGCTCTCGGAATGAAAGCCAAGCTTTCAGGAGTGATGGAGGCCGGCGGGGGGGGGGGGGGGCGGGGGGGGGGGCGGGGGGGGGGGCGAATACTCCCCTAAACCCCAAATCAAAAACCTGGCTTAAGGACACTGAAGAAAAACATCTTCCAAAAATGATCTGACCTCAAGGGAACCTGTCATGATAACGCCATCATATGTGCTGCACTACAACCCCCAGCATCCCCCACCCAGCGCCTGCCAAATACCAGCAAGAGTCTACATTGTAACAGTTATTTCCTTCTATAGGAAGTCACATGGATACATAGTAACAGTTATTTCCTTCTATAGGAAGTCACATGGATACATAGTAACAGTTATTTCCTTCTATGGGAAGTCACATGAATACATAGTAACAGTTATATCCTTCTATGGGAAGTCACATGGATACATAGTAACAGTTATGTCCTTCTATGGGAAGTCACATGGATACATAGTAACAGTTATGTCCTTCTATGGGAAGTCACATGGATACACAGTAACAGTTATTTCCTTCTATAGGAAGTCATATGGATACATAGTAACAGTTATTTCCTTCTATAGGAAGTCACATGGATACATAGTAACAGTTTTTTCTTTCTATGGGAAGTCACAAGGATACATAGTAACAGTTATTTCCTTCTATGGGAAGTCACATGGATACATAGTAACAGTTATTTCCTTCTATGGGAAGTCACATGGATACATAGTAACAGTTATTTCCTTCTATGGGAAGTCACATGGATACATAGTAACAGTTATTTCCTTCTATGGGAAGTCACATGGATACATAGTAACAGTTATGTCCTTCTATGGGAAGTCACATGGATACATAGTAACAGTTATTTCCTTCTATGGGAAGTCACATGGATACATAGTAACAGTTATTTCCTTCTATGGGAAGTCACATGGATACATAGTAACAGTTATAGTAACAGAGATGGGAGCTTGTCATTTTTTATCTTTCTTTATCATTCACATCCAGCCAGCCAATCACTGCCATGTTCCAGCGTTTTGGGATGGACGTCCATCATCACTGAGAAATGCAAATATCTGACGCACAATGAAAAATGGAGAGAAAGCAGCAGTGGAATCAGCAGCATTTCGGGGGGATCTGTGCAGATCCAGGGTCATATTTTTGGGATTAGGGATTTAAGAAGGAGGGAAGGAGAGAGGAAGCTAAGAGATAGAGGAGGGAGGGAGGGAAGAGGAAGCAGAGGGAGGGAGGGGAGGGAGGAGGAAGTGAAGGGAGGGAAAAGGAGGGAAGGGAAGAGGGGGAAGGGGAAGAAGGGAGGAGGGAAACGGAAGCGAAGGGAGGGAGGGGAGGAAAGAGAAAGTGAAGGGAGGGGATGGAAGAGGAAGAGGAGTGAGGGGGAGGGAAGAGAAAGTGAGTGAAGAGAAAGTGAAGGGAGGGAGGCAGGGAAGAGAAAGTGAAGGGAGAGGAAGCAGAGGGAGGGAGGAAATTAAGAGGAAGTGGAGGAAGGGAGGGAAGAGGAAGCAGAGGGAAGGAGTGAGGGAAGAGGAAGCGGTGGGAAGGAGTGAGGAAAGAGGAAGCAGAGGGAGGGAAGAGGAAGCGAAGGGAGGGAGGGGAGGGAATACAAAGTGAAGGGAGGGGAGGGAGGAGGAAGTGAAGGGAGGGAAGGAAGAGGAAGGGAGGGGAGGGAAGAGGAAGCAGAGGGAAGGAGTGAGGGAAGAGGAAGCGGTGGGAAGGAGTGAGGGAAGAGGAAGCAGAGGGAGGGAAGAGGAAGTGGAGGGAGGAAAGAGGAAGCAGAGTAAGGGAAGAGGAAGCGAAGGGAGGGAGGGGAGGGAATACAAAATGAAGGGAGGGGAGGGAGGAGGAAGTGAAGGGAGGGAAGGAAGAGGAATGGAGGGGATGGAAGAGGAAGCAGAGGGAAGGAGTGAGGGAAGAGGAAGCGGTGGGAAGGAGTGAGGGAAGAGGAAGCAGAGGGAGGGAAGAGGAAGTGGAGGGAGGAAAGAGGAAGCAGAGTAAGGGAAGAGGAAGCGAAGGGAGGGAGGGATGGGAGGGAATACAAAGTGAAGGGAGGGGAGGGAGGAGGAAGTGAAGGGAGGGAAGGAAGAGGAAGGGAGGGGAGGGAAGAGGAAGCAGAGGGAAGGAGTGAGGGAAGAACAAGCGGAGGGAAGATGACACGGAGGGAAGGAGTGAGGGAAGAGGAAGTGGAGGAAGATGAAGTGGAGGTAAGAGAAAGTGGAGGGAGGGAGGGGTGGAGGGAGGGAGGGAGGTAAGAGAAAGTGGAGGAAGTGAGGGTAGATCAAGCAGAGGGAGGGAAGAGGAAGCGGAGGGAGTGAGGAAAGATCAAGCAGGGGGAGGGAGGGGAGGGAAGAGGAAGCTGAGGAGGAGATAATAAAAATGCAGTGTTATCACATTATTAGTAATAGTAATGTTCGTAGTAGCAGCAGTGCTATGTGATAATGCTATTATTATTATTAGTTGTATTATTTCTAACGTAATTAATATAAATAATGAAAAACGCAAAATCAATAAAAGATGACGTATTGCAGAAACCAAATACATCACAATGTGATGGAAATGCACCTTATTGAAGGGTCTTTAAAAGGGGAATATAACTTATCTTCTCTCCCCTGCTGTCACTGACATCACACTCACACATGTCATGACATAAATCTAACTTGTTGTGACATCACACTCACACATCATGACATGTTCAAATGTCATGACGTAAATCTACATCATGCCATCACACTCACATGTGACATCACACTCACATGAAATGAAGCTCACATGTGGTGACATCACACTCACATTATGACATCACACTGAAGGGTATACAACACGTGTGTGTGTGCGCTCACACTCAGGCAAGGATGCAAGGGCAGCTGGAGGCTCCATACGCTGTTCAGGGGGGCCCCAAAGACGACGTGCAGGAAGAGCGCCAGCCTGCTTGGCGTGCCTAGAGACACCGCAGGACCTAGGAGAAGTCATGACATCACACTCATATCGTGACATCAAGCTTACACATCATGGCATCACGCTTACACGTAATAAAATCACACTCATGTAAAAATAATCACACTCACAAGTGATGACATCACACTCACGCTCATGACATCACACGTCATCATGACATCACCCTCACGACATCATGCTCGCGACATCACGCTCACACGTCATGACATCACAGTAGTAGAGCAGGGCTGGATTAATCCCAGTTAGTTAATAAGAGAAGTGTTGGAATTTACAGGTTGTGGCCCCGCCTCCTTCTTGCCGCCCTCCACCTATTGGCTGCTCGGGGAGGGGGTGCAGAACTCCTGTCATTTTTGAATAATTGGTGGAATTATGGGAACGCAATCCGCCTCCCGTTTCGCTTTGAAGCTCGGTTTTCCTACAGGGTAAAAAAAAACTTCCTTTCATTTTCGCAGCCGATCAAAGCGGCGCTGCATTTTTTTTTTCTTTCTAATTGCACGGCGTTATCGGCGAGCGCGCGCAGCGTTCTCTCACATGAAGGGAGTAATGAGCAATTTGGCCCCCGCGCCGGGGCCCGGGCCCATCAGGCTTGGGAATGACGGCTCTCCCAGGATTCCTGGTTTCGGGCTCTTTCTAAATACAGCAGCGGCTAATTGAAGCCAGAAGGAGGCAGCGCGGCCTCCAACTTCCCACCGGGCCCGCTTAGCCCCGCCCTCCTCGCCCCAAAATGTTTACCCTAATTAACACCACCTCGCCCAACCTGATGAGATCAATTCATCTCCCAGAGATCTAATTAGATATTCCTCTCTCACCCCAATCCCTGCCGCCCGCGGCCCCCCGCTGACCACCCACCGAGAGCGGGCCCCTGGGAGCCCCCGTACCATCCAAGCTCGCCTAAAACCCTACAGCCAAAAAAAGGGTTTTCTTCAAAATATCAGACCGTTAACCCCTTCTGAGCCGGGCCCGGTCCTTAGTGGGAGGGGGATAAGGGCATCCCCCCATTTGTAACAGTCTATGGACTGTATGTTTCTACCCTGTCTATAGTTACTACTTTGTACAGCGCTACGGAAGATGATAGCGCTATATAAACAATAATAATAATGTATAGATTTTATATATATATATATATATATATATATATATATATATATATATATATATATTTTTTTTTTTATGTATACCTCTCTGTACTATATGTTTTACATTGTAAAGAGCTACGGAAGATGATAGCGCTATATAAACAATAATAATAATAATAATAATAATAATATATATATATATATATATATATATATATATATATATATATTTATTTATTAATAATAATGTATAGTTCCCTGTACTATCTGTTTTACATTGTAAAGCACTACGGAAGATGATGGCGCTATATAAATAAATAATAAAAATAATAATAATAATATATAGTTCCCTGTAATATATGTTTTACATTGTAAAGTGCTACAGAAGATGATGGCGCTATATAAATAAACAATAGTAATAATGTATAGTTCCCTGTACTATATGCTTAACATTGTACAGCACTACGGAAGATGATGGCGCTATATAAATAAACAATACTAATAATGTTTAGTCCCCTGTACTATATGTTTTACATTGTAAAGCGCTACGGAAGTTGATGGCGCTATATAAACAATAATAATAGTAATAATAATAAGGTATAGTTCCCTGTACTATATGTTTTACATTGTAAAGCGCTACGGAAGATGATGGCGCTATATAAATAATAATAATAATAATGTATAGTTCCCTGTAATATATGTTTTACATTGTAAAGCGCTACGGAAGATGATGCCGCTATATAAATAATAATAATAATAATAATGTATAGTTCCCTGTAATATATGTTTTACATTGTAAAGCGCTACGGAAGATGATGCCGCTATATAAATAATAATAATAATAATAATGTATAGTTCCCTGTACTATATGTGTTACATTGTACAGCGCTACGGAAGATGATGGCGCTATAAATAAACAATAATAATAATGTATAGTTCCTTGCACTATATGTTTTACATTGTAAAGCGCTATGGAAGATGATGGATGAAGGATCTAAACCCGGGATAGAGAAAATCAATGTCATATAAGGTCCATGTTCATAAAAAATGAAAAATCCGCCCAAATTTTAAAGTGGACCAAAACCCAGCTCAATCGGCCCGGGAATCTATAAGATTGCCTCCCCCGGGGCATCCAGAATCGGGCTACCCCTGCTGTGTGAAACCCCCCAGGTCGCCCCATACACTTACATTGCTTCCTGTTCCAATGGCGCATGCGCGAGCCGCATCCCCGCTATCCCTCTAGCAGGGCGCGTGCCCACACCAGGCATTTGTGAATAGCCAGCGAGGGCGCGCTCCCTGTAAGAGGGAAGCGGGGGATGCGGCCACCAGCATGCTCGGAGCTGCTGGCCTTAGACGATGTGATGTCAGCGGCTCCAAGCACACTGATTGGACGAGCAGCCACACATGCGCCGTAGGACCGGTAAGAGGCGAGTTGCGCTCTGGCAATCTGGGGGGTTTCACACAGCGGGGCATCCCCGATCGGGGGCAAGAAACAAAACATCGGATAGTCAAAATCCTGGGTTTTGGTCCACTTTAAAGCAGAACAAAACCCAGATTAATCCCGGGTTTGGTTCCCAGACCCCCAGTTCACCCAATAAAAGCTCACCTATTCAAGGAGCTACGGTGCATGCGCGGGCTCTCCTCCAATAAGAGCCTATGTAATGGTGGGCAAATGGCTCGGTTTATTGGGAGCGAAAGTGGCGGCATCCCCAGCAGTGGGCGCGCTCCCATCCCCTGAGCCTAATATTATTATTATTATTGTTTATGTATATGGCGCCATCATCTTCCGTAGCGCTGTACAAGGTGTGATTACAGAAAAGGTAAAACATACAGTACAGCGAACAATACAATATTATTATTAATGTTTATTTATATAGCGCCATCATCTTCCATAGCACTGTACAAGGTGAAACATATAGTACAGGGAACTATACATTATTATTATTATTATTATTATTATTAATGTTTATTTATATAGCGCCATCATCTTCCATAGCGCTGTACAAGGTGAAACATATAGTACAGGGAACTATACATTATTATTATTATTATTATTATTAATGTTTTTTTATATAGCGCCGTCATCTTCCATAGCGCTGTACAAGGTGAAACATATAGTACAGGGAACTATACATTATTATTATTATAAATTTATATTTATATAGCGCCATCATCTTCCGTAGCGCTGTACAAGGTGAAACATATAGTACAGGGAACTATATATTATTATTATTATTATTATTATTATTATAAATTTATATTTTTATAGTGCCATCATATTATTATAGAGCCATATTATTATTATTAATGTTTATTTATATAGCGCCATCATCTTCCATAGCGCTGTACAAGGTGAAACATATAGTACAGGGAACTATACATTATTATTATTATAAATTTATATTTATATAGCGCCATCATCTTCCATAGCGCTGTACAAGGTGAAACATATAGTACAGGGAATTAGAAATTATTATTATTATTAATTTTTATTTATAGTGCTATCATCTTCCGTAGCACTGTACAAGGTGTGATTACAGACAAGTTAAAACATATTGTACAGGGAACTATACATTAGTATTATTATTATTATTATTATTATTATTATTAATGTTTATTTATACAGATGGAAGCCCAGCAGCTAGCCCTGGAAACTTTTACATTTTAGGATCAGTTACACTGAGTTTTGTTACTCTTAAAAAGTGAACCAAAACCCAGGAATTTCCCTACCTCAGGTTCTTGCCCCGGGGTATCCCGATTTGGGATGCACCACTGTGTGACCCCCCCCCAAGTTCACCCCAAAAAGTTACCATACCCCAATTCCATGCGCGGGCTCTCATCCAATCAGAGCTGTTTAAACAAAGAACCTGACATAAGGGGGCAGCCGCATCCCCGGTTTCCCTGCAGTGTACAGCATGATCCCGCCCCCAGCCAATCAGAATGGCCAATGCCTGTGTGAGGCCACACACATGCACTATGAGATCTAGGAACAAGGTAAGGTCATTAGGTAAATTCAGGATGCCCCTGAAGTCTTTTCGACACTTGGGCTGGGTTTTGGTCAACTTTAATGCTGGGGGTGTCTTTTTTTTGGAGGGGCTCACTATGAGTTTTGCTATGGGCGCTGTAAAACCTATGTACGCCCCTGAAGGTGAGTGAATGCAGGGGGCTCACACAGTGGGGCACCCCAAATCAGGATACCCCAAGATTGCCTGATGGGCTGGCCCTGGAGCAGTTTGAGTTCACATAGCCAAGATGCCCCCAGGGGTGGTTATCTGTCAGGGCTAGGTCCGGTTTTGGTCCACTTTAACATGTATGGGAAGTCTTTGACCCTAAAGCTAATGCCTACCTTGAAGAGGTCATTATGGCGAGACGCGTCCCGAAGGTGGTTATCTGACAGGGCCTGGCGTCATATAGATGCTAAGTCAAGTTCTGGTCCACTTTAATATGTATTATAAATCTGTGACCCTAAAACCTGATGCCTGCCTTGAAGAAGTCATTATGGTGAGATGCGTCCCCAGGGTGGTTATCTGATAGGGCCTAGCATCATATGGATGCTAGCTCAAGTTCTGGTCCACTTTAACATGGATCAGAAGTCTGTGACCCTAAACCAAATGCCTGCCTTGAAGAAGTCATTATGGCGAGACGCGTCCCCAGAGATGCGACCCTAAACCTAATGCTTCCCTCGAAGAAGTCATTAAGGCGAGATGCGTCCTCAAGGTGGTCATCTGACAGGGCCTAGCGTCATATAGATGCTAGGTCAAGTTCTGATCCACTTTAACATGTATCAGAAGTTTGTGACCACCCCAGGGTGGTCATCTGACAGGGCCTAGCGTCCTATAGATGCTAGGTCCAGTTCTGGTCCACTTTAACATGTATCAGAAGCCTGTGACCCTAAACCTAATGCCTGACTTGAAGAAGTCATTATGGCGAGACGTGACCCTAAACCAAATGCCTGCCTTGAAGAAGTCATTATGGCGAGACGCATCACCAGGCTGGTTATCCAACAGGACCTAGAGTCCTATAGATGCTAGGTCCAGTTCTGGTCCACTTTAACATGTATCAGAAGCCTGTGACCCTAAACCTAATGTCTGCTTCGAAGAAGTCATTATGGCGAGACGCGACCCTAAACCTAATGCCTGCCTTGAATAAGTCATTATGGTGAGATGCATCCCCAGGATGGTCATCTGACAGTTCCTAGCATCATATAGATGCTATGTCGGGTTCTGGTCCACTTTAACATGTATCGGGAGTCTTCGACCCTAAAGCTAATGCCTGCCTTGAAGAGGTCATTATGGCGAGACGCATCACCAGGCTGGTTATCCAACAGGACCTAGAGTCTTATAGATGCTAGGTCCAGTTCTGGTCCACTTTAACATGTATCGGAAGCCTGTGACCCTAAACCTAATGCCTGCCTTGAAGAAGTAATTATGGCGAGACGTGTCCCCAGAGACGCGACCCTAAACCTAATGCCTGCCTTGAAGAAGTCATTATGGCGAGACGGATCACCAGGCTGGTTATCCAACAGGACCTAGAGTCCTATAGATGCTAGGTCCAGTTCTGGTCCACTTTAACATGTATCAGAAGCCTGTGACCCTAAACCTAATGTCTGCTTCGAAGAAGTCATTATGGCGAGACGCGACCCTAAACCTAATGCCTGCCTTGAATAAGTCATGGTGAGATGCATCCCCAGGATGGTCATCTGACAGTTCCTAGCATCATATAGATGCTATGTCGGGTTCTGGTCCACTTTAACATGTATCGAAAGCCTGTGACTAATGCCTGCCTTGAAGAAATCATTATGGCAAGACGCATCCCCAGGGTGGTTATCTGACAGGGCCTAGCATCATATGGATGCTAGCTCAAGTTCTTGTCCACTTTAAAATGGATCAGAAGTCTGTGACCCTAAACCAAATGCCTGCCTTGAATAAGTCATTATGGCGAGACGCGTCCTCAGAGATGCGACCCTAAACCTAATGCTTGCCTCGAAGAAGTCATTAAGGCGAGATGCGTCCTCAAGGTGGTCATCTGACAGGGCCTAGCGTCATATAGATGCCAGGTCAAGTTCTGGTTCACTTTAACATGTAATCAGAAGTCTGTGACCCTAAACCTAATGCCTGACTTGAAGAAGTCATTATGGCGAGACCTGACCCTAAACCTAATGCCTGCCTTGAATAAGTCATTATGGCGAGACACGTCCCCACCGACGCGACCCTAAACCTAATGCCTGCCTTGAAGAAGTCATTATGGCAAGACGCGTCCCCAGAGATGTGACCCTAAACCTAATGGCTGCCTTGAAGAACTCATTATAGCAAGACGCCTTCCCCAGGGTGGTCATCTGACAGGGCCTAGCGTCATATAGATGCTAGGTCAAGTTCTGGTCCACTTTAACATGTATCGGGAGTCTGTGACCCTAAACCAAATGCCTGCCTTGAAGAAGTCATTATGGTGAGACGCGTCCCCAGAGACGCGAACCTAAACCTATAGCCTGCCTTGAAGAAATCATTATGGTGAGACGCGTCCTCATGCTGGTTATCTGACAGGGTCTAGCGTCCTATAGATGCTATGTCCAGTTCTGGTCCACTTTAACATGTGGACCCTAACCTTGATGAAGTCATTATGGCGAGATGCAAACCTTAACCTAATGCCAGCCTTGAAGAAGTCATTATGGCGAGACGCGTCCCCACACACACGGATATATGGGAATATTCTGCCGATGTCCAGGCGGCATCAGCACACAGGCCGGAGCAGATGTCTGCCATTGGAATTGTTTTTCCGATTGGCACAGATGGATTTAATGGATACAAAAAAGCGCTGGTTCCGGTCTTGCACCGCCCTTTGTTCTCCACCGCCTGCGGGGCGGTGCCCGGGGGCGAGAATAGCTCTGTGCCATCACCATCACGGCGCCCCCCCCCACAGATGCCAGCTTCGCCCACCGCGGCTCCAATTTCCCTTTTATTCAATAAAGGGGGCGCGGCCCCGGGGAGCTGGCTTTGATTTCTGGGTTTACGGTCCTTACGCGCGGGGAATGCGAGCACATGTGTTCCCATTATCCCAAGGAAAATACGCGGCGGCGGCCAAAACCTGCGCCGTAATGGTGGATGTCAGCTCGCCGTCGCGCTCAATTTCCCGCGAGGATCTTAAAAATTTGTCTTTAAGGAGCCAATCAGGGGCTTTTTTCGCCACACAAACGCAAATCTACAGCAGATGTGCGACTAAGTGTTCGTTTATTTGTAGCGGCCCCCGAAATCATCGGCGCGCGGCCCCGCGAGGAGGAAGAGGGGGAGGGGGAGGAAATGGGGCTCCCTGGAAGGAGCGCGCCACCATCAGCAGGACCCCCCCGCCACTGTTTGTGTGTGCGCTCATTAACGCCACATAGGCGCAAATGGGGCGGCTTGATAAATGGGCTTGTTAAAGGGTGCGGCCCACCCAGGGGCTAACTAGACCCCCTCCCCCCCCCCCCAATATATCAAATAGCAGAGGTGTAACATGCAGATCTGCAGCAATAAATCAGTCATTTCCCTATTCAAAGTGTTTCTATTGTTATAACTGTTACAATGTATCTCCTATCCATCCCTCAATGAGGGGGCGTGGCTTCATCCATCCCTCAATGAGGGGCGTGGCTTCATTTACATACTGTCCCCCTTTGAGGTGTAACATGCAGATCTGCAGCAATAAATGATTCATTTGTCTATTCAAAGTGTTTCTATTGTTATAACTGTTACAATGTATCTCCTATCCATCCCTCAATGAGGGGGCGTGGCATCATCTATCCCTCAATGAGGGGGCGTGGCTTCATCTATCCCTCACTGAGGGGGCGTGGCTTCATACATCACTCAACGAGGGGCGTGGCTTCATTTACATATTGTCCCTCTTTGAGGTGTAACATGCAGATCTGCAGCAATAAATGATTAATTTGCCTATTCAAAGTGTTTCTATTGTTGTAACTGTTACAATGTGTCTTCTATCCATCCCTCAACGAGGGGGTGTGGCTTCACCCATCCCTCAACGAGGGGGCGTGGCTTCATCCATCCCTCAATGAGGGGGTGTGGCTTCATTTACATACTGTCCTTCTTACCCACCCTGAAATGTTGGAAGGGGTTGGCAGAGCTGGAAAAACAAGGCCGAGTGATTACTGTCTCCCTTTTACCTCTAGATGGCGCTGTCTCAGGTGCCCACCTCACATGGCCTCATTACAGCTGCACCCCAAGGTGATTACTCGGACTTCCTTACTAGTCTTCCACACAGCAGTCTCCCCACTGTCAAGAGTTCTTCCCCCGACAATTAATCCGGACCTTCACCAGGATTTATTGAAAAGGCCAAACCCTTATAAAACGATTCCCCAGCATCTAATATTAATATATTTTAAGTTTTTAGTCACTTATTATTCTTTCCCCCACTGGGCTGCAACTCTGTTCAGGACTCTAGGATACGGGCGCCACCATCTTGGCTCAGTAGCATCACATACTGAAGACAGGAGAGCGGGATAAAGTGCAGGGGGCGGGGTTATAGCTGTGCTTTGCTCAGACAGAGCAGAGCTGGGGTCAGGAAAAGGTCAGCAATCCCAGAATGCAGAGCGGCACAGTCAGAAGACACTTCCTGTTTGCAGGCTGCCTGATGCTCCATGAGCCGCCATTTGGGAGTTTATAGGCCCATAACATGCAGTAGATGCAGGTAGGATGATTTTTAATG